>PVKM010050313.1:0-10737 GCA_004027735.1 Carollia perspicillata
AATGGAATTCTATGCAGCAAAAAGAAAGAAGGAGCTCCTACCCTATGCAACAACATGGATGGAACTGGAAAGCATTATGCTAAGTGAAATAAGCCAGATGGTGAAAGACAAATACCATATGATCTCACCTTTAACAGGAAGCTAAGCAACAAACCAAACAAACAAGCAAAATATAACCAAAGACATTGAAATAGAAAACAGGCTGAGAGTATCCAGAGGGGAGAGGAGAGGGAATTTCAGGGGAAAAGGGGCAGGGCTCACGGGAACAAATATAAAGGACACATGGAGAAGAACTAAGGGGGATGGAAATGGGAGGGAGGAGGGGAGCACTAGGGTGGTGGACTGGGATGGGAGTAAAAGACAGAAAACTGTACTTGAACAACAACTAAAATTAAAAATTAAAAAAAAAAGAAGATGTGATACACACATACACACAGGAATACTATTCAGCCATAAAAAGAAACTTGTTGCCATTTGTGACAACATAGGTAGATATTGAATGCATGATGTTAAGTGAAAGAAGTCAGACAAGGACCAACACCATATGATCTCATTAATATGTGGAATCTAAACAAAAAGAAAGAAATAACAGGAACTCACAAAAACAGAGAACAGATTGATGGCTGTAAGTGGAAGGGAGTTGGGGGAGCAAAATGGGTGAAGGTAGTCAAAAGGTAAAAATTTACAACATTAAAATAAATAAGTCCTGGGGATGTAACATATAGCATGATGACTACAGTTAACAATACTGTATTGTATATTTAAAAGTTGCTAAGAGATGCCCTGGCTGGTGTCGCTCAGTGGATTGAGCATCCGCCTGTGAACCAAAAGGTTGTTGATTTGATTCTCTGCCAGGGTACATACCTGGGATATAGGCCAGGTCATGTAAAAGGCAACTGATTTTGTTTCTCTTACACACCGATGTATCTGTCCCTCTTTTTCTCCCCCATTTGCCTCTATCTAAAAATAAACAAAGATCTTTAAAAGTTGCTAAGAGTAAATCTTAAAAGAAAAAAATTGTAATTATGTATGGTGACAGAGGTTAACTAGACCTACTGTGGTGAATATTTCACAGTTACAAATAATAAATCATTATGTTATACACCTGAAACTAATATAATGTTACACATCAATTATATCTCAATAAAAAGAAGAGCATGATAAGGTACATCCAGCTGAGAGGCTACATAAGAAAAGGAATGAGGAATGACCATTAGGTTGAAGAGAATGGAGGACACTGGTGGCCCTGACAAGAACTGTTTCAGTGGAATAAGGAAGCCAAAGTTTGACCAGAAAGGATTCAAGACGGAGATGATGAGAGAGCAAGTCGAGATAGTTTTTCAAGAAGGTTAGCTGCAAAGAATAGAAAAATGGGACAATAGCTGGAGTGGGAATATGGGATCAAAGGAGAGGTTTTTATTTTATTTTTTAAATGGGAGATTATAGCATTTGGAGCAACTTTAAAGATTAACTCAATGATAACATTACACTCACTTCCTTATAGTCTGGTATAATCTTCTGAGTGGAAAGGGAAAGAAATTCCCCAGTAATCACAGCCCATTTGCTGTGCTGCACTTCTTGCCTGATCCTCTGACGGGGATGATGGAATCGACTCAGGACATCAACTGTGAAGTGCTCACAGTGTTAGTAATGTTGTATTTGTTAATGTATTAGAGTTTTGTCACATCTACTTATGTAAATATTATTACCTTATTTTTTTTAAGTGTTAAGGTTGTAGATATCTAGTCAAGAACAGTAAAGACTTCAATTTCTTATTTTGTGAAATAAAAGAGACTGGATTTACCCTCTCATCTTAAGTGACTTAAAAAAACAGACAAAATATATGAAATAACTGATAGAACAAGTATACAAAAAAACAGCCAGGATAAGTAGACTTGAACAGCCTTATTAACCAATCAAATCTGACATTCTGAGAACAGCTTGTCCAGCAGCAGCAGAATACATATTGTTTTCCAGTGCCCATGGAACATTTACCAAGATAGATAATTTAGGCCATAAAACAAGTAATAATAAATTTCAAATGATTCAAAATATGTTCTTGAGCCACAAAGAAATTAAATAAGATATTAAGAATAAAACTGTATCTCAAAATACATGAAGTATTTGGAAACTAAGTAACACTCTTCTAAAAACCAACGATGTGTCACAGAAAAATTCACAAGGGAAATTAAAAAATATTTTGATGTAAATGAAAATAAAAACATGACATAAAATATGTTAGGTGTAGCTAAAGCAATGTTTAGAAGAAAAGTTATAGCATTGAAGACTATTATTAGGAAGGTGTACAGATTTACAATCAATGACTTCAACTTCAGCCTTAAGGAATTTAGAAAAAAAGACAAACCCAAAGCATAAGAAAGGCAATAAATAGTAGAAGACAAATAAAAATATACAATAGAGAAAAATCAATGGAGGCAAAGCTAATTCTTAGAGAAAATCAATAGAACTGACAAATTTCTAGCCAGGCCGATCAGTGAAATAACAGAAAAGACACAATTACCAATATCAAGAATGAGGGAGGGGACAGCACTATAGATACTACAGACATTAAATTGTTAATAAGGAGATATAATGAACAGCTTTATGGCAATGCATTCAACAATTTGGCCCTAGTCAATGTAGTAAGCCAAGAAAAAGAAATAAGAGGCTCAATGATTGGAAAGAAGGAGGTAAAACTGTATTTTCAGACCACAGGATTTTTTTTTTTGTAGCAATCCTAGGGAATCTACAAAAAAGGCAAGTAGAACTTTTGAGTGAGTTTGGCAAGACTATGTAATACAAGGTGAAAGCAAGTGTATTTCTACATATTACATTTAAACAACTAAAAATTTTAAAAAATTAAATACCATTTCTAATAACATATAAAATGAACTAGGAACAAATTTGACAAAAAATGTGCAAAACCTATAACTGAAAACTACAAAACATTGCTGAGAAAAATCAAAGAGGACCTAAACAAATAGGGAGCTGGACTGTATTCACAGATCAGAAGAGTCATCATTGTTAAAATGTCTCCCCAAATTGGTTTACAGAGCCATGGCACCCCAGTCACAACCGCAGTAGGCTTTTTGTACAAATTTATAAGGAAAAAACCTAGAACTGCCAAAATAGATTTTGGAAAAAAAGGAGATTTTAAGATTTATTATAAAGTTACTTTAGTTAAGACAGGACTTCCAGCCAACATGGAGGGGTAGGTAGACACACTGTGCCTCCTCGCACAACCAAAATAAAAACAACAATGATTTAGAAACAAAATAACAACCAAAACTGACAAAAAAAATTGAATTGTAAGGAAGTCAGACAACCAAAGAGATAAAATAGACACATCCATCCTGACCAGTAAGTGGGGTGGAGTTGGGCAGCCCAGCAGAAACTGGTCACGGCACAAAAAGCAGAAGCACGGGCATGTAAAGCACCTCTGGTGCACACAGGTGGTGGCTGGCGATTGTGATGTGGGGCACAGCGCGCAAGGCAGCTGACCAGGTGGTCCCACATTCACGCGCAGATAACTGGGGAGCGAGACAGACCACACAACCCAGGACCCCAACACCAAGAAATAAAGCCTGAAAACACCTGTGGGGTTTGAGGCTCAGGGAGTGACTCAGCCTCACTGGAGAGTTTGTTGGAGAGACCCACCAGGTCATAGAACTTACACAAATCCACCCACTGGGAATCAGCACCAGAAGGGCCCAGTTTGCTTGGGGGAATGGGTGGAGGGTTCTGGGATCCAACAGAGAGTGGAATGAGTGCCATCAATCCCTCTCAGACCCCACCCCCATATATAGCGTCGCAACCCAGCAACGTGGGTTGCCTCCTCCTGGTGAACACCTAAGGCTCCGCCCCTCATGCATAACAGGTGTGACAAGACAAAAAAAATGGCCCAAACAAAAGAACAGATCAAAGGTCCAGAGCTAATACAACTAAGTGACCAAGAGATAGCCAACCTATCAGATGCACATTTCAAAGCACTGGTGATCAGGAAGCTCACAGAATTGGTTGATTTTGGTCACAAATTAGATGAACAAATGAAGGCGATGCTAAGTGAAGTGAAGGAAAAGCACAGGGAACTAACAGTAATGGGAAGAAAACTGGGACTCAAATCAATGGAGTGGACCAGAAGGAAGAAAGAAACAACCAAACAGAAAAGAATGAAGAAACAAGAATTCAAAAAATAAGGAGAGGCTTAGGAACCTTCAGGACATCTTTAAACATTCCAACATCTGAATTATAGGGGTACCAGAAGGGGAAGAGGAACAGCAACAAGTGGAAAAGTTATTTGAATAAATAATGGAGAACTTCTCCAATATGACAAAGGAAATAGACTTCCAGGAAGTCCAGGAAGCTCAAAGAGTCCCAAAGAAGGTGGACCCAAGGAGGAACACACCAAGGCACATCATAATTACATTAGCCAAGATTAAAATTAAGGAGAGAATTCTAGAAGCAGCAAGAGATAAAGAGACAGTAAACTGCAAAGGAGTTCCCATCAGACTGTCAGCTGATTTCTCAAAAGAGACCTTACAGGCAAGAAGGGGCTGGAAAGAAGTATTCCAAGTCATGAAAGGCAAGGACCTACATCCAAGATTGCTCTCTCCAGCAAAGCTTTCATTTAGAATGGAAGGGCAGATAAAGTGCTTCTTGGATAAGGTAAAGTTAAAGGAGTTAATCATCACCAAGCCCTTATTATATGAAATGTTAAAGGGACTTATCTAAGAAAAAGAAGAAAAAAACAGGTATAGTAAAATGACAGCAAACTCACAATTATTAACAACCACACCTAAAACAAAAACAGAAACAAACTAAGCACAGAACCAAAACAGGAACAGAACCACAGAAATGGAGATCACATGGAGGGTTAGCAACAGGGGAGTGGGAGGAGGAGAGAGGGGGAAAAGGTACAGAGAATAAGTAGCATAGATGGTAGGTAGAAAATAGGGGGAGGGCAAGAATAGTATGGGAAATGTAGAAGCTAAAGAACCAGTGACACATGAACTAAAGGGGGGAGTGTGGGTGGGAGGGGGTGTGCAGGGTGGAGGAGAATAAAGGGGGGAATAGGACAAATGTAATAGCATAATCAATAGAATATAATTATAAAAAGACAGTGTGGTGTTGTCATAAAGATAGGTGTGGAAACCAACGAACATAATGGAGCCTAGAGGTAGACCCAAATGTATGTGGCCAATTGATTTTCAAAAAGGGTACCTAGGCAATTCAATGGGGAGAAATGACCTTTTCAACAAACAGTGCTGAACAATTGGATACTCATATAAAAAATAGTCCATCTCACACTGAATACAGAATTAACTCGAAGTGGATCATAGACCTAAAGATAAGCTCATCTTCCCTGGTCAGTATGGTTCAGTTAATTGGAGCCCATAGACTGAAATGTTGCAGATTCAATGCATGGGCAGGGTACACGCCTAGGTTGCGGGTTGGTTTCCCCTTCGGGGTCTGTACGAGAAGCAACCATTTGATGTTTCTCTCTCACATCAATGTTTCTTTTCCTCTCTCTCTTCCTCCCTTCCCTTCTCTCTAAAAATCAATAAGCATGCCTTGGAGTAAAAATTAAAATTAAATAAATATAAGCTAATGTATAAACTTGTGCAAGATAGAAGAAAATCCTTGTGATCTTGGGTTGAGTGAAGATTTCTTAAATAGGACAGAAAAAGCACAGACTACTAAAGAAAAAAGTCAATATATTAGACCTCACTGAAATTCTGTTACCATTGTAACGAATTACCACAAACTTAGTAGCTTAACATAAAACAAATTTATCATCTTATAGTACTTCAGGTCAGAATCGGACATGGGTCTTGCTGGGTTAAAATCAAGGTGTGGGCAGAACCAAGTTCCTTTCTAGAAGGAACTTGGAAAGAATCTTGGAAAGAATCTAGGAAAGAATCTGTTTCCTTGCCTTCTCCAGTTTCTATAGGCTTCCATATTTTTGGCTTTGACCCTTTTCTTCCATCAAGGTCAACAATGGTGAGTGGAGTTCTCACACTGCATCACTCTGACCTCCTCTTCTGCCGCCTTCTTCCACCTTAGGAGTCTTGTGATGACCTTGGGCCCACCCAGGTAATCTAGGATAATCTCCCAATTTTAAGGTCAATTAATTAACAATTTTAATTTCACCTGTAACCTTCCTTCCTCTGTGCAGTGTAAGTTAACATATTCACAGTTCACAGGCATTAGTATGTGAAAATCTTTGGGGGGCCATTATTCTACCTCAAAAGCTGAAAAATGTTGCTCTTTGAAGGACAAAAATAAGAAGAAAAACTGCAGACCAGGTGAAAACACTTAGAAAACATATATCAAACAAAGAACTTGTATCTAGAAAGCAGGAAAATCTTAATAAAAGTGATATAAACAATTCAATTAAAAGATGGGCAAAGCACCCTGACCAGGTAGCTCAGTTGGTGAAAGCATTGCCAAGGTTGTGGGTTGAATCCCCATCAGGGCACACACAGGAATTTCCCAATGAATGCATAAATAAATGGAACAACAAATCAATCTTTCTCTGTCTCCCTTTCTCTCCTCCTTTCTCTCTGTCTCAAATCAATTTTTAAAAGTATGAGCAAAGATTTGAAGAGACACATCACTAAAGATGATGTTTGGATGGCAAATAAGTACATGAGAGGATGCTCAATATCATCAATCATAAGATAAATGCAAATTAATACTACAAAAAGATATGACTACCCTATAGAATGGATAAAAAGTTTAACATGTCAAACATTGGTAAATATTTTAAGCAACTGAAACTTTCATATACTGATGGCAAGTATATAAATGATTCAAGCACTTTGGAAAACAGTTTGTCAGTTTCTTAAATTGTTAAACATAAACCTACATGACCCACTCAGATACTCTACTCCTCAATCTTTACTCAAGAGAAATGAAAGTATGTGTCCATACAAAGGCTTGAACGTGAATATTTATAGCATCTTTTTTTGTAAGAGCACTATGGTAGGATGAAAAAAAATTGCTCCAAAGATGTCCATGTCCTAATGCTCAGAATCTGTGAATGTTACCCTAAATAGCAAAAGGGACTTTGCTGACATAACTAAATTAAGTCACTTGAGGTGGGACATTATCCTGGATTTACCTGGTCTGCCCAATGTAATCACAGGGGTCCTCATAACAGGGAGGCAAGAGGAGTCAGTATCAGAAGATGCAACCAACTGAAGCAAGTCAATGGAGTCATGTAGCCACAAGCCAATGAGTTCCAGCAGCCTCTAGAAGCTGGAAGAAGCAAGGAACAGGTTCTCCCCTGGAGAAGGAACCAGCTCTGCTGATACTTTATATTTAGCCCTCTAAGACTTTTGACTTCCAGTAAAAGAATAACTTTGTTGTCTTAGGCTACTAAGTTTATGGTAATTTGTTATAGTATCAACGATAAAACTAGCACAAGCCTGAAACTGGAAACAACTCAAATATCCATCAAGAAGTAAATTAAATGTATGAACAAATTGTGCTATATCTGAACAATGGAATACTACTCAGCAATAAAAAGAAACAAACTATTGATACACATAATATGGATGAATCTCAAAATGATTATCTTGAGCAAAACAAACTAAATAAAAAAGAATAAATACTGTATGATTCTATTTACATAAAATTCTAGAAAATGAAATTTAAATTATAGTAAAGAAATCAGACTAGTAGTTTCCTGGAGATGGAGTCAGGGGAGAAGAATGGGATGGATTGCCAAGAGGGGCAAGAAAACTTGGGAGTGATGAACATTGCATTAGTTTTTTCATTGTCACATTACAGATTACTACAAATTTAGCAGTGTAAAACAACACATGTTTATCATCTCATAGTTTCTGTGAGTCAGGAATTTAAGTCCTCAGTTCAGGGTCTCTCACAGGATTGTAGTTAGGGTGTTGGCTGGGGCTATAGTCTCATCTCAAGACGATATGGGAAGTGCTGGCTTCCAAGATCACATGGCTGTTGGTAGTTTCAGTTCCTTGGGAACTGTGGGACTGAGGTCCTAATGTCCAGTTTCTTACTGGCTATTGGCTTGAGGCTGCCCTCAGTTGCTTGCCATGTAGACATCCTCGCAGTGCAGCTCACAGCATGGCAGCTTGCTTTATCAATCTAGCAAGGGAGACAGTTTGTTACATGGAAATTACAATATTTTGCAACATAATCTTTTACAAACTGTAACAAGTGATATCTCATCATCTTTGCTGCATTCTATTGGTTAAAAACAAGTCACAGTGGCTGCCCACATGAGAAGGGTGTTCCAAACCATTTGGGGTAATGTAACAAAATACCATAGATTGAGTGGCTTATAAACAACAGATATTTATTTCTCACAATTCTGGAGGTCCAAGATTATGTTACCAGGAGATTCCATGTGGTGGCCGGTTAAGGGCCCACTTCTTGGCTCATAGCTAGTGCCTTCTCTCTGTGCCCTCACATGGTGGAAGGGACAAGCTAGATCTCTGGAGTCCCTTTGATAAGGCCACTAATCCTATTCACAAGGGCTCCACTCTCATGACCTAATCACCTCCCAAAATCTTCACCTCCTAATACCACCACCTTGGGCATTAAGATTTGAACATATCAATTTTGGGGTGACACAAACATTCTGACCATAGTAGGGGTATGTGAGGGCATGGGTAACAGGAGGCAGGGACAATTGGAGGACATCTTTGAGTCTGTGTGTAACAGGTATGTTCATTTACTTGATTGGGTTAATAATGACTTTACAGGTATACATACATATGTTGAAACTCACCAAATTATAAGTATTAAAAATGTGCAGTTTTTATATATTAACTATAACTCAATAAAGTTGTAAAATGCTAATAAACAAAAAACTTACAAACTAATTATAAAATTAATATGGAAAAACAGAAAGCCAAGTTCAGCAATGAGAGAAGGAAGTTTTGCCCTAACAGATGTGAGGATTTGTTTTTAATAACTACCATAATTAAGGTAGTGTGGTAATCATATAGGAAGAGGCAAAGAGTCCAGTGGATCATATGAGAGAACCCAGAGACAGACCCCACTCTGTGGAAGTCTGATAAACATCAGAGATGTCATTCTAGATCAACAGGGAAAAGATGGGCTTGTAAATACATGGTGCAGAGGCTACTGGGTGTCCATATGGAAAAAAAAATAAAATTAGGCACTTAATTCACAGCATTCATGAAAATACATTCAGGTGGAGAAGAATCCTAATGTTTAAGAGCAAAACTTTAAAACTTTAAAAAGAAAATATAGATATGTCTCTATATTTTTTTTGTAGGAAAGACATTTTAAAACAACACACAGAAAGTGTAAACCATAAAAGGAGTGATCAATTTGATTGCCTGAAAGTTATGATCTCTATAACAAAAATATCATCTATTAAATGAAAAATTAGCCACACAATAGGAGAAATTATTTATAACATTCACAGCTGTACCTAAATTACATTTAAAAATACTCTTCAGAATTAGTAAGGAAATTATGAATCCAATAGACAAATGATGTAAACAGATAATTCCCAAATGAGAAAACCCCAAATTCTGTATATTTGGGAAAATATTTTCAACTTTACTAGTAACCAGGGATGTGTAAATTAGAAAATCAATAAGAATATTCACACCCATCCTGGAAAACATTTGAAGTGACAATACTAGACACTGGCAAGGAAATGAAAAAAAATGTGAACTAGTTTATCCCATGGAAATGTAAACTGGTAAAACCATTTTGAAAAAATAATTTGACAAAATTCAAAATGCACATAGCTTATCCACTGGTAGGTACATATTCTAATGAAAATTATACAATTACATAAAAATACAAAAATGTTTATTTCAATAATGCTTTTAATAGTGAAAAACTGTAAACAACTTAAATTTCCATCAGCAGAAAAATGGATAAACTGTTGTATACAATATATTATACAACAATTTCAAGGAATGAACCAGAGCTTTCCATTGTAATATGGATAAAGCTTAAAATCATGATGTGGAAAGAAAAAATTAGCAACATAATGCATTCAGTATAATATTTATAAAGTTTAAAACCATGCAAAGTAATACTAAATGTACAATAAAATATAAATAAATGCATGGTAATAACTTTCATCAAATGACTTTAGTGTTTTCTGTGTTACACATGAGGAAGGGAATGAAATGAAGGATGGTTCACTGTGGAGCTTAACTGTATTTGATTAAGTTTTGTTTGCAGTATGCAGGGTAGCATAGTGTTTAAGCCACAAACTCTAAAACTGATTTGCCTGAGTGCTGGTTCATCACTTACAAGCGATTGACCTTGGATAAGTTACTAAACCACTCTGTGAATCAAATTTCTCACGTATAAACCAGAGATTATAGTTATACAACTTCCTATAGACACTGTGAGGATTTTCTGGGTTCAGTGTATAATGTTTAGAACAGTGCCTAGCACCTAGTAAGCACGAGTATTAGCTATTATATATATATATATATATATATATATATATATATATATATATATATATATATATATTATATATGTAACTGGCACTGGGTGTTGGATCCCAAGCAGAATGAGGAAGGCATTCACGTGGTGGAATGGGAGGCCTGGTATAGGGTGATAGAGCCAGAACACAGTAGATAAGGTATCCACATGGGTAGGGGGATCACTGATGTGGGGAGCTACCCAGCTACTAAGCAGGGTGAGAAGGGTGAAGACTGTCCTCAAAAAGGGAGGGGGTGTGAGGAAGGCATTCATGAG
>PVKM010050314.1:0-10731 GCA_004027735.1 Carollia perspicillata
CAGCTCTTCAAGGGGAGAGCACGCCATGCCTCTGCCTAAACTAGCTTTTATTTTTTTGCGCAGAAATTCGGTACAACTTATTAATCATTCTCAGGTAGTAAGGATCAGATGATAGATAAGGAACCATTAGGGCTTATTCTGAGTCAGGGTCTGTCAGCTAAAAGGCTATGAAACTTTGGAAACTAAACTCATCTCCTGCTTGGATCTTTAACTAAAAGCATTCTCAGCAAAGCAGGCCTCACAGGAATTTACACATCCTTTCTCAGGCCTGGTCACCTGGGGAACCTGCCCTTTCCAGCACAGGGCTGCCCCGCCCTCTGTCATTGTTTCAGGCTTAAGTCAGGCAGAGGAGGCAAGGTAGCCAAGGAATTATCAGAGGCTTCTCAAGGACTCAGGGGAGTCAGGCTTCGTCAAAGCCTAGCGGCAAGGGTTCATCATCCTCTTTCTCCATAGCCCCCCAAGTCCTTCCCTGGGGCCTCCACATGATCATGCCTGTCTTAGGTCGTTCCACCCTTGGGGAATCTTACCTGTCATTATCTAACTGATCAAGCATTGGGAGCCAGTTATGAAAAAAGGAGCAGAAGCTCCTTCCAGGGAGATAAGCTCTGTCTCCTTAGTGGCTTATGGTCTGAAGGTTGCTCACTCAGCCTTAGCCATGGAGGGTTTACAGCTCCTGAAACCAGGCAGGGCGGCTCCCAACACTCTAATTTCTAGGCAGCCCAAAACGTCATACTGAGGTACTATTCAATTTCTTAAGAGTGCGGGTTGGAGAATGGCTCCCTACTTCCTGGTGGAATTCTGTCGTACTCTCCACTTCTAGACACACTGCTATACCAAACAATGGGCAAGTAACTATTTGAGGAAATGAAAATGCCCTCTCTTAGACAGCTATTTAGTTTAGCAATAAAATAACCCAAATACATCTCAAGTTTTTCTACAGACGCTAAAGAAGAGAGGAAAGGGTGCTGATTTTTATGGGCCATGGAGCTGAGAGAAAGGGTTGCCTGAGGGAACTGTGGAACTGCAAGATGAAACATGTTTTGCCTTTCGTAAGGCTTTTCGTAAGTCACCGTAGAGGCTGACGCAAGCGCTTGCCATGGCTGTATCTGCTGCAAACTGAGGAACTGTTCCGTGCAGAGCCGTCTGAATGTAGCCTGTCAAAAACTCTGGTTTGTATCGTCTTCCAGTGGAACACAAAACCAACCACTGGGATGGTTGTACCTGGAACAAATTCTGGTTTCTTTCCACTCCAGTCAAGACTTATCCCACTGGATCAAAACCTTCCTTGATAGTCCAAGTGCAGAGGAAATCAACAAACTGCCTCGGGGAAATGGTATCCCAAAGCTGACCAGCAGTGGTGTAACCCATCGCACAGCAATCCTCTTCAAAGTGCTCCACAATGTCCACTGAAGTCATTAGGCCATCCCAATCCAAGCGACAGGGACCTGGGCATACATGGTCCACTACACCATTGACAGCATCACCCATAGCACATTGGGCTTTGAAAAGCTATCCATTAAGTTCTCTGAAGGTTTTCTCCGAATTGTGACAGCTCTTGTTTTCTTGGCAACTTGCCACTTATCGTCTGCAATGCTGTGGTGCTGGATCAGATCGTTTCTAAGTTTAGTTGCAAAAGCAGCAGCATCGAGCACATATTCCACTTGCTTTCCCCCCTGAGAAGAAGCGAGGAGTGGTGCAGAGGCGTCCTTGCAGGACGAGACTCCATAAAGGCGATTTTCTTTAATTATATAATGTCTTCATTCTGCTGATAACTCAGTACAGATATAATCTTAATCATTTACTGCCTAAGGAAAAGTCTACTGCAGTGACTCACTGTTTTAGAGTTTAATAGAACCCCACCTATCTGTGTTGATCTTACATTCTGGGATAGAAGTCCCAGAGAAGTTATGTCAAGTTAGCGGGCAGGAGCCTGATTCTCAGGTTGGGTTTTTTTCCCATTGCAACATTCTGCCCTTCATGGTTGTCTATTATGGTTTCACATTTCAGAGGCATCTTCCCTTTTCTCAAGCAGCAAATATAGAAATAAAATACACTGTCAGAAAATCTGGAATTCTAGAGGCAACAGATAGGCTCCTACTAGACTTGTGAGACATAATCTAGCCCAAGGCTGAGGCTGGTTGGAGGAAGAGACAGTAGTGTTCCAAACAGGTAGTTATTTCAGACAAACAAGGTGACTGCTTTTCTTTCTCACTATGGTTACTGTTCAGATGGCTTTTTAAACTGAACTTGTTTGCCATCAAATAGAACTCTAGTAGCTTTGCCAGCTTAAGAACAACCTAATTGGAGCTCTCCAACAGTTGACCATCAGCCTTGTGGAATCATAAATAATACTAGTTGATAGTTCAAGTCCAGTAGCCAATTTCTTTCCTGCTAGTTCCAGACAATGATTTTGGATAGAGTTCTATTATTTTACTTGCCTTGGCTAATGAGACAAAAAACCATGCTATTCCAGTCAGCCAACTATTTATCTACAGACAAAAGGACACATCTTAGGTAAACAGAAACCTCTCTTCTCAAAAAAACAAAAAAAAAAGAAATAAAGTTTTGACATCGCTTTGAGTGAAGTCTTATAAAGAGTAACTTTTATGATATGTGACTCATAAAAAGCGTATATACATTAAGAACAAGAATGAGAAATCTCTTAGTCCTTAGGTGAGTCTTGGTGTCTTGGCCACAAATATATATAAGGTATTTTCACTGCTTTATATGCAATGTTCAGTGGGTGATTATCGAAACCTCCACCTCTCCCTCTCTCATTCTCTTTTAAAATAAAAAGAAGTTTTAATACTTCAAATGGAAAGAGACTTATGGCAACTGGGATAAATTGGACAGTGTGGCAATAGTTACAGAGTGAGTAATGTTTTGATTTCATTTTTTTTCTTGATCAAGTATAAATACCTTTGCAAACACATTTATTGCTGCACCCAAAGTCCACAGGGGAAAATAATGTTCATTGTAATAAAAGCAAACAAAGTGTTTTCATAATAGTCATACTAACCAAAATCAATAGACAGCCCCATTGAACTCTGCCTACACAATCTGTATAGATCTCATTCAGCAGTACATTCTGTTTTTTCTTTTCATTTCATGTTGAATATTGAATCTTGAAGAACTGTTCTATTTCCCTTCAGGTTGTTATATCTTGATCTCTTCCCTCACCCTCTTTCTCTTCTTTCTCCTCTTCCTCTTCTTTTTCTTTTGCCTTACATTTTAGTCATCCTGTTGAAAGACAAGGGAGTGAAAAAACAGACAAAAAATGATCAACATATTCTTGTAAAGAGCCTACTATGTATCAGACTGTTCTCAGTTTCCCAAATAACAGTGATCTTTGCTCACCTGGAGCTTATGTGGGATTTGGAACCGGTAAAATAATAGACACTGAAGAAATGAGCACAGTAATTCGTTCACACTGAAATTGTTATTTAGTTTGGAAGCTCAGAAAAGGCCTCAGTTAGGTGGTGATAATATTTGAGCTGTGACCTGAAGCAGTGCACAGCTCTGGGGACGGAGCTCCCCAGGAAGAGCACAAGACCCTAAGATGGAACTGACCTTGGCAGGCTTGAGGATCAGAAGGCATGGATAGCTGGGGCAGAGGGAGTGCCTCTGGAAGGCAGGGATGGGCCAGAGTCTGAGAACCCCGAGGAGCTACAATGAATCAGTACTTTATTCAATGGGAAGTCATTGGGAGTTTTTAAGCAGAGCAGTGAGGTGATATGATTTAGTTTTTAAATGATCACCCTGGCTGTTGTATACAAGTGAGAGGATGATGTGTGGACCAAGGTAGTAACAGTGAAGATGGAGAAATGCAGACAGGTTTGAGGTGCAATTTGAATATAAAAGTAAGAAGATTTACTGATGGATTAAATAGTCTGGCAGGGGAAGAGAGATATCAAGGATACATTCTTAACTTTTAATTGAGCAACTAGGTGGGTTTACCAAATTGAGGAAGGATTAGGAATCAGCTGGTTTGTGGAGGGAGTACCAAGAGCTCTTTTCTAGCCGTAAGATCCTGTGTAAATCTCAAACACTACCAAGAGGAGCATCATTGTCAATGATATTTTTAATTTATAGAGTATATCATGCACTTTTACCAGCTTTATTCTCATGACTGATGGGCAGATTGCATGGGTGGGTGGGAAGAGCTGGGCATGAAGGGGACATGAGTGGAGAGAGGGGGAACAGAGCAGAGGACAGAGTGCTCGCTGTGGAGCTGTTGCTGACCCACACCAGGCAATCCGGCCTTGGCTCTGACTTGTGCTCTTCTGAAGAAGTTCACTCCCTTTCCTTCTCCCCTGCCTCCTCCAGACCACAGTTCTGGGGGTTGGTATGAGGTACTTTCCAGGGAAAGGAAAACAGCAATTGGCTTCTACCCCCTTTCTTTTGCAACCTTCATTTGTCTTTGAAAAGTATATACTTTTCTTGATATATATGTTATTCTAGTTGTCACATTAAGGCTTCCTAATCTATGAACTTCTGGGTTCACTGAGTTCTAAGAACCAGGAAAGAATATCCTAATTCAGCATTTACTTCTTTGATATTTATATTTCAGTAAATATAAGTAATTCAAATGATTCATTTAAAGGAATGTCTTTTAAACCATAAAGTAACACTGAGGTTAGATCTTATCAATGATTTATTATCTTTCACTCAGTTGCCAACTGAATTTTAATTTTTATAGGACTGTTTTTTAAAGTTACTAAGTAATATTTATGTTAAAGACTATTACATTTTTAAAGGTTTTATCTTGAAATAGATCAATAGGAAATTACCAAGATAGTAAGTACAGAGAGGTCCATTGTACCTTTCACCTGGTAACAATTATTATTTAAAAATCTCTAATATATTTGCCTTTAATTAATTTGAAGGAGCAAAAAATCACAAATAATTAGAGTTTTGGTGAAAAATGTTTATTTGCATTTTTGTTTCATATCTATTCAGGGCAGAATTACTGAGTCACAGAGTACATATATGTTATTTATTGGGTTTTAAATTATGAAATCAATACATGTTTATTGTCTAATATTAAAAAATATAATAGCAAAAAAAAAACATATGTAAACTACCTGTAATGGAAGAACTGAGATCTATGTATGTAAACATTTATGCATAAAGTCGTCTTTCCATGTGGGTGAGGGGAGGGCACTCCAGGAAGAGGAGCGAGCTGGTACAGAGCTCTAAATCGACTGGCAACATGTCACTTTTAGCAACCAAAGGAAGTTCAGTAAGACTGGATCTCAGGGTATTAGCAGGCAGTGTGGGAGGAGACTATGGAGAACTCAGTAGAGGCTTGTTAATGGAAGGCCTTCTAATCCCCAAAGTAAATTTAGTCTTTATCTTAAGGGCAATTAAAAAACCATCAGGGAATGCTCAGGTAAGAAATAACATGATCAGCTTTGTGTTTTAGATCATTTCTGCCTGCAGTACAAAGAAAGAACACCAGAGGAGAGCATGACTTGGGGCAAGAAATGAGATTTTCAAGTAATTCAGGCAAGAGATAACGGGTATGTGACTGGTGAAATGTCGGTGGAGAAGACATTTGGTTATTAACAGGACTTGGAAGATCAAGAGAGAGGGACAAGTCAAGGAGAACTTTCAGTTGCTTAGACAACTGAGTAGCTCCATTCACAAACAAGAGAAGGGGAAATCTGGGTCAAGAAGGGTTTACGTGGTTGGGATGAAGCACGGCTCATCTAATGGATGTGGCCAGGACACAGTAGATACACAGGTAGTTCTTTGACTCAAGGCAGAGGTCTATGCTGGGAATAGAGGTTGGGCTCTGGCCGGGTGGCTTGGCTGGTTGGAGTGTCATCCCATACACCAAAGGGCTGAGGGTTTTATTCCTGGTCAGGGCACATGCCTGGATTGCAGGTTCAATCCCTGGTTGGGGCATGTACATGAGGCGACCAATTGATGCTTCTCTCTTGAATTGACGTTTCCCTCTCTCTCTTCCCCACCTTTCTCTCTCTAAAACCAATAAACATACCATCAGGTGAGGATTTAACATTTAAAAAAATAGAATGGGAGTTATTAGTAAATAGATGGCTACTTGGGTAAAGGGAATTCTAACAGAAAAAGAAAAAGACTGGAGAGACAAACAGCTATATTTTAAAGCATGGAAGCAAAAGGTCACTGCAAAATAGTTTGATGCAGCACAGCCTCATGGAAAATAGTAGAATGAGAGTGGTGTAATGTCAGGGAACCCAAGTGAAGAAAGGTGTTCAGGGACAAGGTGGTGGGCTCAAGTGCTCCTGAGTGAGGACATGGAAAGAAAGAGGACAAAGCGAAGTGACAGATCTCTCTGCATGCCCGTCCTACCCATCTAGATCAATGTGAGCAGTCAGAGAGCGCTGCAAGTGTCTCTTCAACGCTGAGAGCAGTTACACTTTCCACTGGACAGGTGGCGAGGACCTCAGATGAGGCCCCAGGTTCGGGCACAGACCGTTTTCATGAGCAAAGGCTAGAAATGGAAGGGTGGTGGAAGGCTGCCGGAGAGGGGCTCGCTGGGCCCAAAGTCCAGAGTGAAGGGCCGGCATGGTATGGGTGTGTCCTAATCTCCGAACAACTTTTGAAGACAATTTAGAAAATTCATAGGAAGTAAAATATGGGCAGCCTCTGACCGCACCGGCCAGGACTGATCCCCAGCAGGACGTAAAGGGCAAAGTGGCTGCCAGCACTGCATTGGAAAGAAATTAATGAGGTGGGAGCAGGACGTCATGGATGAAGCAGAGATGACTTTCGAGACAGAACCCAATGTTTTAGATTGGCTGATTCATGTATTGTTATCATCAATAATCTTTAGGTAGAAAAGAAGCACACTGCCAAACCAGTTTTTCAGTGGTAAACAGTGTGGATGGGCGTCTGAAGTGTTCTTTTATATTACAGTTTTATTTAGATACCAATGTTTCTGACTTGGTTCAAACTAGGGTGTTAATGGCCTAAAATGAGAACATTTCCTTGCCTCCTTTGATGTCTCCCAGAGAGAGACGTAGAATCTCTTACTACCTATTCAAGACATTCTTTTTAAACATTCTGAGAAAGTGAAAGAGAGAATACAAAAAAGGAGTTGAGGTTCTCGGGCTCTGGCCTGGGCTGGGCCTGCTGGGTCCTGCTATCAACAGCGTGTTCACTGTTTTCTTTTGCACTTTGCTTGCTCTTCTTTTGCTCAATCCTATCAACATGTGCTGTGGGAAGCCTCGTACTATACCATCATATGGAGGGACCCAGAGGAAGGACACCGCTTTCTCTTCCTCAGAGGCAGGCAGCTCCATGAAGCCCAGGCCAAAGATCATCAGTTTTTTCTCCATGTTCCTGACAGCTAGTCCACAGAAAGTGCTCAAAAATATTTGCTTAATAAGCATATGAGTGTTGCCATGAGACCAGGGGCATCTCTAATAACTTTATAAAGAGTACTGTGACTCATGTTTAACACTCAAGTATTGCTGATAATATCTGTGGGAAAACACTCGTATCTGAGCACAGCACACAATCCACTTGAGGATAAGTAAATAAAATTATAGATTTACAGGAAGTGGAAGTCATATCATATCTAAAATAAATTCTTGTTTCAAACTATTTTGAAACTGACTCTCACCTATTGCACATGATGCAGGGCCTCAGCCAACATTATTTTAATAAACAGAATACATTTTAACCCACAATCTGAGGCTGAGTTTGAAACTTCTGTCTGGTGGACGCTGTCATATTTACACGGTAGCTTTGAAAAGCTACTATATTGCAGATCTCTCTGTGCAGAGTTGCCTGCAGCATTGAGTTATGCTCTGGGAATTAGAGACATTTTCACAATACAAGCATTTGGGTACATTTCATACTGAAACTCGAGAGCATCAGTGGGGTGACTTCCCTGAGCCGTCAAGAGAAAGTGAACACTTAACACCAAGAGCACAATATAACTCTGCGTTGTTGGTTGTATTGGAAGGTTATGTTCATGGGCTGGTATGCTTTACTTTTTATAAAAGGTCTTAAATTATAGGCTTCTGTAAAAAGATGAGTTAAAGTGATTTTAGGCAATTCGATGAGGATTAAAATTTCACTGACGTAATTTTGAAGAACGCAGTTAAGAATAAAATTTCCCTTTAAAAGAAATGTGCTTCAGTGACAAAGATCACTTAACAAGTATTTCTATGAACAGTTTGTAAATTTGAGCCATGGTGAAGCAATCACCTGGAGAAAAGGAGCAGCAGATGGAAGTCACGGCACACGGTTCCAGTGCCGGCTCTCCCTCTGCTGCCGGGAGTGGTCTCCGGGAGTCCCTGCCTCTATGTCCTCATCTGCTCCTGTTATGGGAGGAAGTTAGTTTCAATCAATTGTCTACAATCATAAAGACCTAAACTCCTTATCATAATAAATATTTTATACTATTCCTAATGTCTAAAAATGAAACACAAAAGCATTATAATTTCTTTGTACACATGATTTAGTGGATCTCAATATAATACTCTGTGCATGATATAGGGCATAAATAGAGGGAAATGCATTTATAATTAAATGATATGTGTTCATATAAAATGCCCAAGCATGCATACACTAGAAGACAAAGTGAAGCAGACAGACACTATACCTACTTGTAATGGGTTAAGTTTACATTTGAGAGAAGTGAGTAGTTCTGAAGCCACTCCAGACAAGCAGCACACAGCAATGAAAGCCCAGGAGTCCCAGTGTGAGCACTAGAAGAAAAAACAGTGTTTGGATAAGTAATAGTAGACCAGGATGATTTGTAGGTGATAAGAAGAGGACAAAGTTAGAAAGTATGATACTTCTTTGAAGCTTTGTTTGCTGTTTCCTTGTAATATGTTTATTTAATCTTGATGGTTTCATGGCTTATTTTGGGAAAAAAAAGTGTTGGCAGACTGAGCAACTTGGTAATTCAAATACCCTGGGGAGGTAAGAGGACTAGAGAGCGCCAGGAGATTTCCGTTTTGCATTTTTTTTCCATTTTTTAATTGTTGTTCAATTGTTATTTTTTTAATAGTGCAGTCAGGAGTCTTCCTTCCAAGAGGGGTGTTTGCACAGAGAATGGAAAGAAGCAAGAAGGGGATGCAAAGCAGAGGAAGACTCTGATGGGGGGTGCTGAGAAAGTGTGAGCACCTGTAAGAAGGTGAGCCCGAGAAGACGGCAATAGAACACGCAGGCCAAAGGGAGAAGGCGGCAGAAGATGAGGTCAGAGAGAGGAGACGGTGTAGAGACTGGGGAGCCACTGTGAGGACTTGTCAGCAACTTTGGTCTTCGTGAGATGGGAAGCCCTGGAGACAGTGACCTGAGCAGTACCGTGAGAAGACTTGTCTTAACAAGAGCCTTTCTTTTTTCCCTTCACTCAGAGTGAATATGTTCCAATCAAATATAGAATGTAGGGGTTTTAGAGAAAAAGTAGGTAGATCAATTAGATCGATTAGAAAGCTGTAGAAATTCTTTAGATGAGGGGTGATGGTGGCCTGGACGTTAGTGGTAGCAGAAGGGGAACGGGAAAGTGGCTGAATGTTAGAAATATGTATGTAAAATAGAGAGGAGATAGGACCTGCTGATGAATGGGATGGGGGAGTAGGAGAAAGGGAAGAGTCATTACTAAAATCAAGACTTTGTTTGAGTAACCTGAAGAATGGACTAGATATTTACTGAAATGAGAAGACTTAGTGAGAAGCAGTGCTGTGTTTAAGAGGGAAAACAGGAGACTGCTTTTTGGCATTCCGCACTGAGATGCTTTTTCGGCATGCGTATAGTGACTGCAAGAAGCAGTTAGGTAGGGAGGATGGAGTTCAAAAAGAGGCTTGGACTGGAGATGTACAGTTTTGACTTATTGGTATAAAGAAGATACTTAGAGCAATGAGATAGCATGAGATTATTAAGGGAGTGGATGCAGGGAGAAAAGAGAAATCAGATGGAGTCCTAAGGCAATGAAGTGGATCTATTCGTGGAGATTGAGAAGGGAAGCAGACAAGTAGAAAGGGAATAAAGACAGAGGGGTGTCCTGGAATTTAAGTGGAGAAATATGCGTTCAGATCAGCTGTGTCATGTTTTCTGGTTGATTAAGATGAAGAATGATAGATTATTGAAATTAGCAACAGGTCTTTGGTGACTTTGACAAAAATTATATAGGGAACAGTGAGGATGGAAGCCTCAATTAGGTGAGTTTGAAAGAGAAAAAGACAGCCAGGGTAGATTGTGCCCTAAATGGTCACGGAGGAGCAGAGTAGTACCCAGAGGAGAAAGGGAGGCCAGGAGGTTCTTTAATTACATTTTTTAAAGATGCAAGACTATAGAATGTTAACTGTAGATGGGAATAATCTTCCAGAACAGTGTGGTCCAATAGAACTCTCAACGGGTAGAAATGTCCTATTATTCACATCTGTGCTGTCTGATACTGTGACTACTAGTCACGTGTGGCTACTGAGCACTGGGAATGTGGCCAGTGTGATTGGGGAATTGCATTTTAAATTTTATTGGATTGGGGTTAATTTAGACTGTCACATGTGTTGGTGGTTACTGAATTGGATAGCAGATCTCTAGAGAGGAAAGTTGGTGAAACAGAACTGGGAAGGCCAGTCATTGGCGTGAGGACCTTGAGTAGCTGAAAGTAAAGGGGATTGCATACAAAGGTAGAGGGATTGGCCTCAACAGGCCCCGGGCAGTTGATTCATTGTAACAGAAGGAATGGCATGTGCGTTCAGACCCAGAAATGTTGGTGGATGTGGTGGC
>PVKM010050315.1:0-10740 GCA_004027735.1 Carollia perspicillata
CCTCCACCTCCCCAGGAGGCGTGAAGCAGGCGTGCCAGAGTCAGGCCAGCACTGTCTGCACCCAGCTGAGCGCAGGGACTCAGGGGAAGGAAGGAAGTAGAGCCTGCCCCTGTTTGGGTGCGCCCGGCTCCGCTCTTCATGCCAAGTGTCGCCTAGATCGGCCAGGCGGTGAGACCACGTGCCCTGTTCTGCTGTAACCCTGTGTCCTGTGCCCTGGCTCCCCGTGGGGGCTGCGGGTGTCCCGTTGTGGTTCCCCTGGCCTTCCCAGAGTGACACGGACGGCTCACTTCTGCTGCACCCGGCATTTTGTTACACTCGGTCTTCTGAGACCCACATCTCAGGACATCCTGCTCACTCCCCAGGGACCGCCCCCTCCCATCTCAACCTAGCCTCGCTTACGGTGCGTTCTGCAGATCTGCTGCGGAGTTTTCCCTGAGGCTAGGAGGGGCCAGAAAGAGGGCAGAGAAGGGAGCCCATGGAGACCTACTGGGTGTCTCGAAGGCCAGGGAGAGTTGTACTGGGTCGGGTGGGGGGTGAACCTCGGCGGCCCCTCACTAGGGCTGTGAGGGGATGGCGCCCAGCCTGCCCCTGAGGCTCTTGGCTCCCACTGGGCCAGAGGAGTCCGCTGGCTCCGTCTCCAGGCCAGGTGCCAGGGAGGCCAGTCGGAGAGCTTGGCCTGGGTCATCGTAGGGATGGCACCTGCGCCCGTAGGTGAGCCGACCCCAGAGAAGAAGAATTCCCGCCCGCTCTCCAGGGGCATGCCCCCTCCTCTGTGGCGTTGGCCTTCGTCTCCTTGAGCGCAGCTGTCTGTTTCGCCCTGTTCTGTGGGTAGTGGAGAGAGATTTCAGAGCTCCGCTCCTTCCACAGAGAAAGAACCCTCTTGTATTTCAAGAAGGGTAAGATGCGCTCTTTCTAGAACAAAGCAGGACCTAAA
The DNA here is from genome assembly GCA_004027735.1 of Carollia perspicillata. Classification (NCBI taxonomy): domain Eukaryota; kingdom Metazoa; phylum Chordata; class Mammalia; order Chiroptera; family Phyllostomidae; genus Carollia; species Carollia perspicillata. The sequence continues at coordinate 935 of PVKM010050315.1, forward strand.
AATAGTCACCTCTGACAGAGGCGAGGGTGGGGCGGGGCTGGCAGGGTTCCTGGCCCCCCCAGAAGCTGCGGTTCAGGAGCCGGTCACCGTCCCCGTGGGGAGCTCCGGCTCTGAGGCCGGGCGTCCTGGATTCGAGCCCCCCGGGCCTCAGTTTCCTCCTCGTCTGCGCCGTGGGGACTGGTTAACAGTGCCTAACTCGCTGGGTTGTGGCTCCTGTGTGGGGACTCCTGGGTGGGGAGCTTGGAGGGGCTGGCACGGAGCCCCCAGCACACCTGGCTTTCCTGTGAGGGCCGCAGCCCTGCAGGAGGTGGTTAATCCTCTGAGCGGCCCACTGGGCCCTCACGTCATCCATCCGCTTTCCTCCCATTGTTCCCCATTTCCAGCGGCCTGGCCGGCGTGCCCTAGATCTGCAGGAGGGGGGGCCTTTTCCGCTAGTGTCCTTGTTCACTGTGAATGGTGACAGTTGGGGTGCCTAGCGCGTGTCCTGAGGGAGCTCACCTCCAGGAGGGCTTCTGCAGCCCTCTCTGTCCCGCAGCCCCAAACCCGAGAAGTGTTTTGATGAGGGGCCCGTGTTCATGTTTGATCTCAAAATAGCCATACACTTGCCTTCGGGCTTGAGAGAGGGGGAGAGACGTCAGTCGGTCACCTCTCACATGCTGGCGACCTCAGTTCACAGGCCAGCGCTCAGTCCACTGAGCCACGCCAGCCAGGGCCTCACTCTCTTTTTTTTTAACATTAATTCTTTAAACTGTAGTGAAATATATGTGAAATTGACCATTTTTGAAGTGTGCAGTTCAACCTGCCTTCACTCTTTACTTGGGGAATTTAAAACACTTAAGGGAAACTGCTTGCGAAAGGAACTCCCAGCCCACCCCAGAGGGAGGAGGAAATCTTCCCTCTAGAGTCTAACGTGTTTGGCTGGAATGGAACCACAAATACATACGTATTATGCAGCGTCTCAGATCTCAGTTTCTAAACACAATGAGTGTCCTGTGGCTCCAACCAGCTGGAGAAAGTTGGAAACTGAAACTCCTGACCCGTATTCTAGGTGTGCCTGACAATTTGCTCATTATTTATGCCAACAATCACTGCTCAAAACAGCCGAGCGCTGACATTCTCTGCTGAAATACAGACCGAGTTCAGACTCGAAGGGTGCTGCCTGCAGGGGGGAGGACGGGGCTCAAGGACAAACGGTCTCGAGTCCCCTCGCCAGATCGGGAGCGATCAGAGCAAAGGAAGGAAGGAACAGGCTCCGGCAGACTCTTCGGAAGGTGCAGGCCGGGGCTCTGGGCGGAGTCCCTGCCAGAGGGTGTGCACAGCGCCCTGTCCCCCAGAGGCTGGCGATCCCTGTCGGGAAGCTCAACTCATACGCGCCTCTGCGAGGCCCTCAAACCCACCGGGTTGCTAACGCTGGTGCTGAGCTTCTGCCGGGAGCATCTGGATGTATTACGGGAAACTTAGTGTTGATGACAGGCAGGTGCCCTGCCCGCCCACCCTCTCCGCAGTGTGATCGAGGACCTGGAGTCTTCTCCCTGAAGGGAAGCCTCTCTCAGCCCTCGTTCTTGCTTTGTCCTGACAGAACTGTGTGGACTGGCCACTACAACTGATCCCAGCACAAAACCAGAAGCTCCCCGAAGGGGAGGGGCCGGTCTGCCTTACTGTCCGCTGTGCAGCCAGCCTGGCAGGGCCCGATGCGTGCCAGACGCTCAGCGCTGCTTTTTCTTTATTTTTTTTTAAAGATTTGTTTGCTGGTTTGTTTGTTTGTTTGTTTAGAGAGGAGAAGGGAGGGGGGAAGAAAGAGAAACATCGATATGCGAGAGAAACCTGGATCCGTTGCCCCTTGAACCACCCCCAACAGGGGGCCTGGCCTGCAACCCAGGCCTGTGCCCTGACCGGGAATCGAACATGGGACCTTTCAGCTCACAGGACAGCGCCCAGCCCACTGAGCCACACCGGCCAGGGCCAGTGCTGCCTCCTGCAGGAAGGGCGCACGCGCCCTCAGACTTCCTAGTCCGACCAGGCGCACGGGCAGGGGAGCCGTCATGGGTTTGTCCGCGGGCTCTCTGCAGCAGAGCTGTTCGAGTGGCACCATAGAGCAGTCTGAGGCATCCGCTGCCACCCGTTTGCCGTAACGCTGAGCAACTCGCTGCCTCCAGGACCTCTGGTTTCCATGCTATGGAGGAAGTTGCAGTGGGTGACTTCCAAGGTACCTTCTGTGCCATCGGAGGCCTTGAGCCTCCCTCTGGGGACTGCTGGGCATGAGCACACCTAGGTGACGTGGTAGAAATAGGGATGAGGCGGTGGTGATGGTGAAGGTGATGTACCAACAGTGATAACGTAAAAATAACCAGAGTCAGGAAACCTGTCACTTGTACTGTAAAAAAGCCACTGAGTCCTGACCAGTGTGGCTCAGTGGAGCATCGTCCCATAAACCGGAAGGTCGCAGGTTCAGTTGTGGGTCAGGGCACAGGCCTGGGTTGCAGGCTCAGTCCCTGGACCCCACGAGTGAGAGGCAGCCAGTCGATCTTCCTCTGTCCCATCGGTGTTTTCTCCCTCCCTCTCCCCCTCCCTCCCTCCCTCTCTAAAATTGATGAGTATGTCGTTGGGTGAGGAGTTAAAAAAAGCCACTGAGAGAAATGTTGGGGTCGTCTCCCAACCTGTGCCGCTTTTTCTGGAAACTTCCCTGTCTAAACCCTGTGCTGCCGTTCGTTGACTTTCCTGAGTAGTGAGTGCCCGCTCCCTGCCACGTCCTTCCCACACTCGCGCTCCGTCAGGCCGCACGGCAGTCTGTGCAGTCGAGGTGCTGAGATCGGGTTCGGGGACTCGCCCCGGGTTCTTCGTTGAGAGGCGGAGGCCCCCAGCTCCCACTTTTCACCCTGATCAGTGTCCTCGCTGTTTCTGCTCTGTTTGCCTGTTGCCTAGGCCCGCCACTGGCACCCAACTAAAGAGAGCTGCCAGCTCCTAACCCAGACGGGGTGGAACTTACCTGGACACGCACGCGGAGCCCTCAGGCTGCCCGCCTCGCTCTAAGCTCCTGCAGCCTCCCGTGTCCGTGGGCCTAGTGAGTGCGTTGTAGAGCAGTAAGGCCCTCACGCGGGTGTTGGCAAAGAGGCCGGGTGCCTGTGTCTTGGGTTTTTTTTTTTTTTTTTAGCATTTTTAAACATCACCTGGGGGCTGGACAGGACACCCGTCGGGATCCCTCCTGGACATACGACTCTCCGGGGTGCACAGGCACTTGGCAGCTTCTCCAGTGCATGATGGGATCTTAGCCTTTGTCACCTCCCCTCTTCCCCTTGCCTTGCTCACAACACCTGGCCAGGTGAGGCTGAAGAAGACTTGGGTGTATGATAAGAATTTCCCAGTGTCACAGTTGGAAAGAATCCTTGAGACCTCGAGGCCATTGAGTCCAGACCCAGACCTGTCATGGGGTGTCCGAGGCCTGGAGGATAGAAGCGAGGTTGCGGGGTCCCCACGGCTGCCCGCGGTGTAGATCAGCCACGGAACACGGCTCCACGGCCAGGTGGCTGCTCACCGGCCCCTCGGCTTCAGTGTGGGTCAGAGGCTTCCCCGGAAGACGCAGGGCAGCGGCGCCCAGCGCGGCAGGTGCCTCCAGAAGCCCTGCAGGCTCATGACTGGGGCGGAACCATGGGTTGCTGTCCTGGCTGTGACATTAATGGCAAACGAGGCAAACTGTCCTCTGCTTAGCTCCACGATGGGACTGCCACCCTCTTCTCCGGGCCAAGGATTCCCAGGGGTCCGTTCTGGCTCCTGCGCTGCCCTCTGTGGCCCTCAGTCCCCATCGGAGAGGTTCCGTGGGTGCCAGCAGACTGTCAGAGCCTCAGGTCATCAGGAAAAGTCTCGACTTGGCGAGGATGCCACTCAGCCCAGAGCACACCTGGCCGTGAGCGGGCTCTCGAAGTGCCGAGACTTGCTCGCGCCCTGCTGCCCTCGAGGTGGGCACGGCTGCCCCGCCCATACTTCCAGCTTGGCCGCTTTTAACTCCTGGAGAAGCAGCTGGAAGACCCCCCAGAGCAGAGCAGGCCTGCCTGTCGCTCAGTTCGCATCGGTGTTGTGGACGCACACAGGTTTGGCTGCAGGGCCCTCTCCTCCCCAGCTGCCCCCGAAAGGCAAGGCCTCGTCCCACAGCCTCCGCCTCCATGTCCACACTGGTGCTGCAGCAGCCCCGCCGTCAGCTGGCAGAGGCGTGCTTCTTGGGGGTTTCAGGACTCCAGGTCATTGAGAACCCTCTTTGCTAGGCCGCTGAGCCGTGGCTGAACTTAGCACACAGCACGAGGCAGGCGTGGTTGGAGTGGTCGTCACGGCCAGCAGCCCAGTGCTGTCCCCACAGTGCCGAGGGTAGGCGGGGGCGTGGGAACTACATGGACCTGGCACCCTGCTTGCCTGGTGTGGCCCCCAGAGCCCCTCCTTGGCTCCTGTCCCCAGGCTGGAGTAATCCACACGTGAGGTGCCAGTTAGCAGGCCCACCAGGTGTCAGGTTTGGGAGGTGGACGTGCCAGGGTCTCTTCTTCAACAGCCCGGCCTCGCTGCTGTACGCCAGCCTGGCCCCGGCCCCTGCGCTGCTGCTTCCGCAGCCCGCCATCGTCGAGGCGCTGAAGGCCAGCTTAGGGGCTCAGCGGGCCTCAGTGGCCGTGTGTCCAGCGAGTCGGCAAGACTGCTGGGCTCCACACAGACAAGCTCTGCGCTCAGAGCCTGTAAGCTTAGGACTCGTCGGGCCCTGCCTGCCCAGACTCACCCGCTTCCCAAACCCCGGGTTCTCCATCTGCCCCTCGGAGCTGCGAGAGAGGTTCCCCTCTGCTCACCCTGCAGCTGAGTGAGCAAAGCAGGCTCTCGGCCCAGTGCCCAGAAGCGCACCTGCCACGCACAGATCCTGTGCCTTCGTCCCAGCCTTTCAGAGGGGCTTCCTCCTGGAACCCCTCCAGTGAGGAAGGAAGGGGGTTCTCAGGAGCTGGGAATGAGTGGCGTGCGGGCCCAAGCCCCCGCTGGTCAGCAGCGGGTTTTTGGCTTCTCCCCAGTGCTGGCCAGCGGCAACCCGGTGTCCTCAGTATCGGGTGGGGCCTCCCCACTGCATGCGGCCGACTGAGAGCCAGCTTAGTTACCATCTTGTTCTTCCAGGAAGATGACGAGAAGCTCATCGAGGAAATCCAGAAGGAGGCCGAAGAGGAGCAGAAAAGGAAGAATGGAGGCGAGTGTCCTCCCCACCCTGCCCAGGGCCGGCACCCACGCGTGCCCGCCGCTGGCTCTGCCCGGGGACCCTGGCGCTCACCCGGCCAGGGACCGCCCAGGGAGCGCAGTCCCTCAGGTGGCTGCAGATGCGCGGCGCGTCCCACTCTCTGTGGGAGGGCCACAAAAGCTGAGGCTCGGTGTTAGCGCCTCCTTGATGGCAAGAAGGTCCCAGGGGGTAGGTTTCAGCTCAGGGTGCAAGCAGCAGCCAAAGACAGAGCGCTGCACACGAACGAAACGGCACTTCTGCAGGTGGCCGCCAGGCCCTGGCTCTACAGGGGAGCCTCAGAAGCTCGGCCTGTTCTGAACTGGACCAGTCCCCCACCTTCCAAGGGGGTCACAGTGGGGTGTCACACGCGGATGGAAGGATGGTTTTGTCCTTGGTGACAGCCAGGGTGGAGGTGTTCGTGCTTTGCGGGACCTCACTGTGGCCCAACTGGCCCTCCCGTGTGCACACAGTCCCGGGCTCCCAGCTACAGCCCACGGGCAGGTGGGACCCACGCCGGGTGTGCCCCCAGGGGCAGAACCAGCCTGGGCGTGGCCAACTTTCACTGTGCTCTAATAAGCCCTCTCTCCTTCCCAGAGAACACCTTCAAGCGCATCGGGCCCCCCTTGGAGAAGCCTCCAGAGAAAGTCCAGAGGATCGAAACCCTGCCGAGACCCGTCCCACAGAACCTGCACCAGCCGCAGATCCCCCCCTACGCCTTCGTGCACCCGCCCTTCCCCCTGCCGCCGGTCCGGCCCGTGTTCAACAATTTCCCCCTCAACATGGGTCCCATCCCAGCACCCTACGTGCCTCCTCTGCCCAACATCCGGGTCAACTACGAGTTCGCCCCTGTCCACCTGCCCCTAGAGCACAACCTGCCCATGCACTTTGGTCCCCAGCCGCGCCATCGCTTCTGACGCCTGAGCTGTGCCCTTACCACAGCACTGTCGATCCCTAATAAAGCTGAAGTGACAAATGGTGCCGTTTGGAGAGAGCGGTGAGGCGAGGGCGCCGCCGAGGCCAGGCCTGCAGCTGCGCTGGTCCCCGAGGGCCTCCCGGGCGGCGCCCTGCTGCTCCGAGCCCGCTGGTCTCAGCGAAAAGGGCAGGGCGGTGGCCACAGGCCCAAGAGCGCCACTCCGGGCGGGAAGGCTGCAGGCCTCGTCCCCGTGCGTGGGACGCCACCTCGGTGACAGCTCAGGGTCCTCTGCCCTCCTGGCACGTTCAGATGAGACCGTCTCGTGCTGTGGGTTCTGTTCTGATTTGTCTGAGATGTTGGCCGTTTCCTCACTCGGGGTTCACCGGTCCCCCACAGCCCGCTGGGCTGCTGCTCCGCCTCTGGGAAGCCCAGTGCGTGCCAAGGCAGGCAGTTCTGACGAGCCTGGTGGCTCTCCCAGGCAGCCCAGTTCCTGGGGAGCCTTCTCTGCCACCAGCCCGGCAGTGAGCAGCTCCGCTAAGGTTGGTGGGGGCAGTGGATGCCCCCACCCAAGGAGCTGCACCACCAGGTGCTCTGCAGCCCGGCAGCTGCCTTTCTGGAGGTTGAGTTGTGTGGGGTCTGCGTGGGGTCCCTGCCGCGTTCAATGCCTTTTCCTGTCTAGCCCCAGCCTGGGGTTTGGGCCACGTCTGAGGCTTTGGCCCACCCCCGTCCCCCACTGTGGAATGTCAGCCCCACAGGCTGCAGAGCAGAGGCCTCTGCAGGTACGGCGCCTCTCTGTGTCCCCGGGTTGGCCCGTTTCTCTTGCTGTGGCTCTGAAGTCCACAGGGTTCCCAGGAGTTCGGAGCACACCCACGACCTCGCAGAGGACAGTGAGTTGAGGCCCCTCCCTGACATGGCTCATGCTCCCACCGCCAGAGGCCTGTACCCCCCAGCCCGCTCCCTGCTTTTGGGACCATGCGTCACTGTGCAGTCACCCACTGCTGTCAGCCTCTTAGAGGTACTTCAAGAACTAAAAGGTGGTAGGCCTGCTGAGCTGCGCCTCCCTGCCTTTCCTGTGGTGGAGCCCTTGCAGGCAGACGGTCATCTGGGCGGCGTGTGGACAGGCCTGCTCTTGAGTTTGCACTGCCTGCAGCGTCTCCCGGGAGCCACCTGCTCCTCGTCGCCAGCCTCAATGGCAGTAACAAGTACCTTGAAAACACGTTCCCTGTGTTTCCCCAAGGGAGGGTCTCTGAGCCATCAGCCACCGACAGACATTCCACCAGATGGGGAGGGTGACTGCAGGCATGTTCTGCCCTGCTAGTGGCTGCTCACCCTGGCCTCCTGGGCCTGAGCAGGTCATCCCACCTCTGCCTACAGCCCAGGTAATGTGTCTCCATGGAGGGTTTCGGGCAGGTGGCAAACCCCTGTCACTGCCATCCAGGAAGTCTCCTAGGACCCAACGTGCAAAGAACCGGAATAATGGTTTCCCCCAAGGCCAATCCAAGGATTTGTCCTTTGTGCAGATTTCAGGCTGTTTCTAGGCCACGGGGCTGCTCAGGAGGCATTCTGCCAGTACCTGGCCCCTAACATTCTGCTTACCAGACATAGGACAGTCCCTGCCATGCGTTCTAACCCTGCAGGACTCGCTAGGCACCTCCGTGTTGCAGAGGCAGGGCCGAGACGTGGGTTCCTCCAGAAGCAGCCATACTAGTGATGGGGTTTGGGAGCGAGATGGGACCACAACCTGACAAGCCAGCACCGAGCTGCAAGTTGCCGATGACAGCGATCCCATAGCGGTCAGCCCGTCTGGGGAGAAGCAGGGGTCTCGGGGGCGCCTGGCACCTTCCCCTCCCGGGGCAAGCGCTTGCTCCCCAGAGCAGGGCACTGGCCTGCAACAGTCCCCTTCCACTTGCCTTAAAACTGGACAGAGGAATCTAGTATTTGCACTTAGCCAACAATTGTAAAACTTTTTTTTAAGTGCATGACCTGTCGCTTTGTATAAAAATAGCAAAAATGATTTAAGTTCTTTCTGGTAGTAAAAGTACATAAAATAATTGTTTTAACTACTGTGTGTAAAAAGCCTGTATCATATGTACCTTGGACTTTTTTGTAAATAAATGTTTGTGCGCTCTGCTTCCTCTGGTTTCATTTCTCCACCTGGCAGGCAGGCTCTGCCACCCCCACAAAATTGCGGGCTGCACAGACTGGCCCGATTCCCAGGGTGACTGGACCTAAACATCCCTCAGTGGAGGGAGCACGGCAGGATTCCATCCCAATGTAGCAGCCTGCTCAGGGAGGACCTCCCTGCGCGGGTATGAAATGGGTGACCCAGTGTGCCAGCCCTGCTTGCGATGCCGACCAGGGCCCAGGTTGGGCACAGATGGCTTTTTGGCACAGAGTGCCCTTTGGGAGATTGTGGTCGGTCCCTCTTCCAGGCCAGTGTAGCAGATTCGCCCTGGAGAGTGGCTTGCAGGAGTTCAGCCCCCACCTCCCTGGAGGTCCGGTTTGAATGGAAGAAACCTCACCCTCTGAGACCCAGAGACAGAGGTGGGACAGAGCTGAGTGCAGAACTGAGCCGAACGCCCAGCCCTGCCACTCCAGGGCCTTCATCCTCAGCCCCACCCTCTTCTCTGCCTACTGCCCCCAGCCAGCAGCCCCATCAGGGCACCTCCTGCTGGGTGCCAGGATCCTCGTGCAGGAGTTGGCCCCAAGTCCTGGAGGGCATCCTGTTGGGCCACAGTACCTGGGCTCAAACCAGGCTGAAAATTGTAATGAAACACAAGGCTGTCCCTCTCCTGCTAGTTTCCAGTTTTTCTTGAGTGAATTTTGGTGGGGAGGCAAGATATGTCAGAAAAAAGTACAGCCGCCCTGGCTGGTGTGATTCTGGATTGGCAAGCCGATGGGTCGCTGGTTGGAGTCCGTCTGGGCTCCTGCCTGGGTCATGAGCCAGGTTCCCAGCTGGGGGCGCACAAGAGGTAACCGGTGGATGTTTCTCTAGCACATCAAGATTTCTCTCCCTTCCTCCCTCCCTCCCTGTCTCTCTAAAAATAAATAAATAAATAAAATCTTTTTTTTTTAAAATACATCTGACCCTTGAACAACGCGATAAGGGGCACCAGCTGCCACAAGCACACAAGTAACCCCGGTCATCCCCGGCTTCCCGACTGCCCGTTTACCCCAGAACCACGCAGTTTCGCAGTTTCGAGCTGAGAGTCGAAAACTCTCCGCGTGTAGCTGAAGCCGCACGGCTCCCAGCAGCCGTGCGCCTGTCACCATGTCCTGCAGTCCGTCCAAGATAAAAGTGCCCCGCGTTCCCACCTTCTGAACGGGTCGCTGTTCTTAAAATTACCCACATCATCCAGTCGCTGCTCCTGTACACGGGGCGTGTTTCGCATATTTGCAGCGATATCAGGCCCTCTACAGTTTCAGTAATGAGAACAATAACGCAAACCGAGCCACCGCGACACGGAGCTGGGGCTGGGGCACCAGTGGAGGAGGAGCTGCCTTGCTCGGCCTCGGCCTCCAGTCTTGGGAATTTTGAAAAGAGCAAAATAACCCCTGGACTGGGCCTAGGGCAACATGGCGTCCATCCCAATTAACCGTTTGCAGAGGCAACTAGGAAGCAGATACCTCTGCTTGACCGACGACTGCGAATGGGAAACAGTT
>PVKM010050316.1:0-10745 GCA_004027735.1 Carollia perspicillata
TTGACTGCTGCAAGCAAGGCGAAGTCTTACAGAGGTCAGCTCCAGCTGGAGACTACATCTTTTTGTTGAATAGGTTCTCATAAGCTTTGGTAAGAGGTTGTTTTACAACCAAGGAGTACAGTAATAGGAATCTCACCACAGGAGTGATGTGGCATTAGGCCTCATCAGATTCCCTTCCATGCCATTGGAGATTTTTAATAGTAAGCTGGAGTGGGCAACTACACCCCACACCTAGCTGGATGATAGTGGATTCCTTAAGCTTTTCTACTTAGACCCATTCATTGTGGTGGATAGTGATTTTAGTGGCCTTAAGTCCCTGTTGAAAATAGGCAGGGTTAAAAAAATATTCATAATTACACTAAGTTTAACAAGCAAGTGTAAAGACTGGGCTAGACCTGAAATTAGAGCTGGACTCATCTCATTAGTATTTCTTATGTTTTACTTCCTGATATGAGTAAATCAAATGCTTGCATGTCTTTTACTATAGATGAATAGAATGATGAGATTGGAGATTAATAAGTATATATTGTGTGACTTTTTTCTGACTAGTAGGTCAATTAAAATTTTTGTGTTATAATGACATTAAAAATAAAATTGGAGTTCTTGATCAAATTTTGAACTTACTAGTAATTGGTAAAGTAACTCAAGGGAAGAAAGTAATATAAGCCACCATTAAGCAAGTTATACTAAGAAGTATGGAAGTTATACTAAGGATTAAGAAGTAAATGCTATAGATTCAAGGGAAGGAGAGATCAGTGTGTCAGAAACTGTGGTTGGTCTCTGAGAACTTCATGGAGAAGGGCTGAGCCTTAAATATAGAAATTAAAAGGAAGGAAAAAGCATTCCAGGAAGTCTGACTTGATTAAGCAAAAACGTGGAGGTAGGGCTGTTTATTCTGTGTTCAGAAGACACAAAAAAAGAAATTATTTTGACCAGGTGATAGATTTCAGGAGGAGAGTTAATCAATTAATTGCAAGCCAGACTAGAGCCAGATAGTGGAAGCTTTTGAATGTTACCCTAAGAAATTTGACTTTATTGTACAGAACACTTCTCAAGGTCAGGGGGAGACTTTTGAATGGGAAGAAGTATTTGGAAATAAGTATTGTATGTAACCTACAATCAATTTTATCTTTGCCTGTATGTAAGTGTTTAGATTGGTTGTATGTGTGTTTAGGGGGGGATCAAGAAAAGAGCTGAAAATGTGATGAGTACCAGTAATAAAAATGGCATTTTATTGGTACAGGATCAGTGGAACAGAATGGAGACTACACACTGATTCATAATCGTATGGGAACTTAAAAGACAAAAAATGGCATTTTAAATCAGAAAAGTTGTCTAATATTCAGTAATTGGGATATTTCCACCTCACATCCAAAGGGAAGAACCCCAGATGCATAAATGAAACAGCTAAGTGTAAAAGGGAAAACTGGAAGAGAAAATACAAGAAAATAGATTTGATAGTCTTGGGAGTAGGAACGACTTTCTAGCAAGACATAAAATATAAATGCTATAAAGGACACAGTATTCTTTATTCTCTAGCCTCTACATTGGACTGCATAAAATTTAAAAAAATCTATGAGAGAAGATATTTAAAAAAAATTGAAGTATGCCAGAAGGAAACATTTGCAGTAGGTATAACAATGAATTCATTCATGACCCAATATAATAAAGAACTTCTGCAAGTCAATAAAGACAGCACAGTAGGATAGTGAACATATGAACATTAGATGATTCACAGAAAATACACAATGCCAGTAAATACTGGAAGAGATTGCAATCCACTCAGTCATCTGGGAAGTGGAGGTTAAAATAAGGTCTTTCCTTTTTCTCATGAGGTGATCAGAAATTAAAGAGGGTGGTTACTGTGTTGGCGAAGCTCTGGAGAAATAGGTACCCTCATATGCTGCTGGTTGGAGGCCTTCTCTAACAACCTTGTTTAAAATGCCAATCCCTATTCCCCGCTCCTAACATTCAGTTTTTCTCCTTGCATTATTTTTCTCCTTACTACTTGCCACCTGGCTTACAACATATTCTGCTCGTTTGTATTTTACTAGATATAAACTGTCTTCTACTAGAATACAAACTCATTGGGGGAGGCCTTCCCCTGCCCCGAGTGCTGTATCCCTAGCACTTGGATAATATAGTTCACAGTACATAGGTGTCAAATAAGTGTATGCTGAGTTTATGTTCCAGATCAAGATGGACTCGTTTAAAATATTTCTATAGGGTTGTTTTTGAACAAAAAATAGAATAGAAAGAACATTTATTTATTTATTTACTTATTTCCTCACCTGGAGATACGTTTATTGATTTTTGGTGGAGGGGAACATCAATGTGTGAGAGAAACATTGATCAGCTGCCTACTGTGCACAACCCAACTGGGGAGTGAACCTGCAGTGTAGATATGTGCCCTGACTGGGATTTGAACCCACGACCTTTTAGTTTACAGGATGACACTCCTGTCAACTTGAGCCAACTGGCCAGGGCTAGAAAGGACATTTTAAAGGTTTCATTAGTTGGAATCTTGAATCTTCTTTCCTTTTTCAAATAAAGTCTACTTTGAATTCAGCATTTTCATATCTTTTTGGGAAGGTGAAAGTTTCAGAACCTTGAAAAGCATTGTAGGAATAGGTTCTTAAAAGCTTTCTAGACTGGTTCATTTTTGATCCCATGTATAGTGCAGTAGCACTTTGGGAACTTTTGCTGACAGCCCATTGGCTGGCTTACTTCGGAATTATAGATGTGTGGGAGAATAATGCCCCTATTGTTCCTGATCATGTCTAATTCCAGATTCCAGTGGTCGAAACCTTATGTAGTAAAATGTAGCTACCCAGGAATGATGAAGGGCACCATCATGTCAGGTACCGGTTACTTAGGTTATACTTATAGGTAAAATTAATATTATTGCTGTTATTAATTTTGACAATTGCCATCTAAAGTGTTTTAAAATTACACTGTTGGTCCATAACTCTCCCCTAAATTCAGCCTTGTTGTTTCCAATTGGGTGTGAATAATATCTACCTCAAACTTAATATGTCCCAAACCAGTATACCAATTTTCCTCTCCTAACTTACTGCTTTTGAAGTCTTCCTGTCTCAGTTCTTGTATTTGTTCAGGCCAAGAGTCATCCTTCATACCCTAATTCAGTATATCGCAGGAAGCGCTGTTGGCTTACCTTCAGAATGCGTGCATAATCTGTTCACTCCTCACTGTCTTCCTTGCTGCCACCCTGTTTCAAACCACCTTCTGTCAACAGGATTATTGTAGTAGCTTTGCAAAGGGTCTTCCTGCTTCTTTGCTTCCCCATAGTACTGTCTCGATAAGGCAGTCAGAAGGAGTTTTCTATTCCTTTCCTCAAAAATCTTTTGTGACTTAGTATCAGTAAAAAGCTAAAGTCTTAGGATCTGTAATTATTATTTTTAAAGCCCTTGAAAGGGGAAGGGTTTTTGTATTTACACGTGGTCAAATTATAATGAGAGAAGAACCTCAGGGTTCCTCCAGGATTTTTAGTTCCTTGAGTAACAGTGTAGGCTTGGGTCACCAACTGTACTATCCCCAAGAAATCTGCTTATCTTTCTTGATTAATACCTGGTATGTGTCAAGCAAGCACTGTGCTGTGTGCTGGGAATACATAACAGGCAGGCAAATAAGCAATTACAGCACAGCAGTCTACGTTTAGTAGATTAGGGAAACTGCTAGTTTTTGGGACTGAGGTCAGGTCGGGAATGCTTCACGAAGCAGTGAGGGCATTGGCTGAGAGAGGGAGCAATGGGCACCAGATTCGGGTTGGGTACCTGGGTGGGGAATATGCAAAACTCCAGAGTTAACAGAAAGCCTTGCCTTTTAGGGCAGTTGAAAAGTTTGAGGGAAAGGGATTTGCTGGAAAAAAGATGCGATGCTAGAGATAAAACTAAGATACTCCAAGCCTTTTGACATTATGGTTAAGACCAGAAAAGCTTAAAAGTTTTAAGGAATGACACGAGGTTATCATTTTAGGAAGATCACTTACAATGGCAGCTTTCGGAATCAGTGCCTCTAGGGTGCGGCTCAGAAATGTACTTTTTAAAATTTGCTTTAATTGCACCGGACTTAACTTCTTGAGAACAGCTGAATTAGGGTGGCTCTCTAGTATGACTGAATTTTGCTCATCCAGACTGTTACTCTGGTGTTATGGTCAGTAAGAATCTTTTTTTCCTCATTTGGGCTAGATGTCAAGCTTGTCCTTCTTCCTTCAAAACAGGTAAATAATTAAATGGGGGGCTGGTTAAAGTGGGCTCTTTGATTTGTGACATTTAATTAAGCTAAAGTTGTCCCAATTTAGCAATGTATTTAACTTTCTTTTGAAATGTTTTTTTTTCCATCTCTGAGCTGTTAAGAGTATTTTGTGACAAAGCAAAAGCTAGGAACCACCTGTTTTAAAAAAACTTTAAATGGAAATTACCTAGAGAAGGGTAGGGAATACACGCATATTAAATATCCCTAATTGTGTCTGGTAACTCTGGAGTTTTGGAAGGTTATTAAGAAAATAAAGCATCTGCTCAGGCTAGTGTGGCTCAGTAGATTGAGTGACGGCCTGCAACCGAGTTGCAGGTTTGATTCCTGGTTGGGTCACATGCCTGGGTTGTGGGCATGTGAGAGGCAACTGATTGATGTATCTCTGGCATGTTGTTGTTTTTCTCCCTCTCCTCCTTCCTCTCTTCCTCTCTCCCTAAAATTAAATAAATAAAATCCTAAGAAAATAAAGAAATAAAGTCTCAGGGTTGAGGAGCAGTGAGAATGTGGACTGCTAAAAGAGGCAGAAGATGGGGGTATGCAAAGGAAGGAGAGAGACTTTCCTTTCTTAAAAAGATTTTATTTATTTATTTATTTATAGATGGGAAGGGAGGGGGAGAAGGAGAGAGAGAGAACCATCAATGTGTGGTTGCTTTTCATAAGCCCCCCCCCACCCCTGCTCCCGCTCCCACTGGGGGACCTGGCCCACAACTCACGCATGTGCCCTGACTGGGATTCGCACCAGCAGCTCTTTGCTTTGCAAGCTGGCACTCAATCCACTGAGCCATGCCAGCCAGGGCGAGAAGCTTTCTTATGGTGAAGAAATAATGCTTTTTAGGCTTCAGCCATTTAAAAAAATATTTATTTACTTATTTATTGGGGTAGCGGAGCAAGAGAGGTAGAGAAACAGCAACATGTGAGAGAGACATGGATTGGTTGCCTCTCACACACATCCCAACTGGGGACCTTGTCTGCAACCCAGGCATATGCCCTGACCAGGAATCCAACAGGTAACCTTTTGGTGTGCAGGACAACACCCAACCCATTGAGCGACGTGAGCAGGGCAGCCATTTTTCTTTATATGAAAGTCCTATTTGGTACTTCTTGTTGCATAGAGAAAAGTTTTTCAAGTTTACTCACTTAACCACAAATCTGGTAGTTATCCTGTGTGTTCTCCTTTCTATAATTGTTATTTAATTCTCTTATACAAAAGTCTTTTCTGTCTTTTCAAATTTCTCCTAACCCCTCCCTTTCTTCTTTAACCTCCATCAATACTGGTTAAATTTAGGTGCTCATCTTTATCATGGAATATTGCACTACTTTCTTGAATCTCACAGGTCTAGGCAGCCTTCAGTTGCTTTCCCATCTTAATATATGCCCTTTTAAAGATTCATGTCTGTTCTTATAATACTCCACTCATGCTAAAATAATTTCCTTTCTTAAAATTTTATTCTTTAATTTTTCTGCCTTTACATATTTTTAAGTCCCAAGAGGTCATGGACTTTGTTGTGTTCTCTACTGTATTTCCAGAGCCAAGAAGAGAGCCTTCTGTACTCCTGGTGCTCAATGACTAAAGAGCTTCAGGGAATACATCAGGCTGCTGCTTTTTTTTTTTAAATAAAGATTTTATTTGTTTACTTTTAGAGAGAAGGAAAGGGAGGGAGAA
Source organism: Carollia perspicillata (assembly GCA_004027735.1). NCBI lineage: Eukaryota > Metazoa > Chordata > Mammalia > Chiroptera > Phyllostomidae > Carollia > Carollia perspicillata. Next base: position 5,939 of record PVKM010050316.1, read on the forward strand.
GGAGAGGGAGAAAAATATTAGTGTGATACATTGATCAGTTGCCTCTCCCATGCCCCACCCCGCCCCCCCTTTGGGGACCTGAGTGGCAACCCAGGTGTGTGCCCTGACTGGGAATTAAATCAGAGACCTTTTGGTTCTCAGGCCGGTGCTCAATCTACTGAGCCACAGTAGCCAAGGTCAGGCAGCTGCTTTTTAAAAATCAGTTTTATATATATCATTTATATTTAATTTATATATTATACATAATATATATGTAGTTTATATAATATATGTATAATATTGTTTTCTTCACTGATACAAATTTCAAATATCCCAAGATAAATGAATTTCTTTAGGTTTCCCTAGTCTCTGCAGTGTTTTTTCCTTCTCAAGAAGGTAGAAAAAGCAATAATATGACTCGTGTTGGTTTGTTTCCTTCAAGTTCTTCATGCTAGTCTCATGGCTGCCTCTAGTATGTGATTTGGTTGTTAGAATAAGCATTACTTAGGCAGGATCTGTAAGTTCCCTGGAGCTATTGTGGAAGAGCTTATGTAATAAATACATAATTATGAACTTGTTAAAACGATACATAATTAACTTAATTGTTTAGCATGACTCCTTTTCAGTCTGCCTTGTAAGTAAATCAGTATTTTTTAACCAGAGTGCAGTTTAATGGTCCCACAGAAATGAATTACACCACTGAAAAATAACTAAAAAATTTACATGTTTATCAAATCTAAAAATTTCCTGTTATTAAATGGTAATATTTTCAACTAAATTTTCTCATCTTAAAATAATATTCAACAAGTTTTTTAAAATTACTTATTTACTTTTAGAGAGAGGGCAAGGGAGGGAGAGAGGGAGAGAGACATTACTGTGTGGCTGCCTCTTGCACGCCCCCTACTGGGGACCTGACCTGAGACCCAGGCATGTGCTCTGACTGGAAATTCTAATGGTGATCCTTTGGTTCACAGGCCAGCACTCAGTCCACTGAGACACACCAGCCAGGGCTATATTCAACAATTCTGGTATTTTTTCCAGAATATATTATAATTTGATGTTTCATTTACACATTCTTTTAGAGATTCAGTACTTTTACCACTTACTACCAACTAATTCTCAATGATTTAATTATTTTATTTTATTTTTTTATATATAGTCTTTATTGTATTTTTTTCCATTACCATTTACTTCCCTAATACCCCATCCTCCCAGCAATCACCACACATATCCATGATTCCTCTTTCTTTTCAGCTAAATCCCTTTACCCCACCCCAACTAGCTGTCAGTCTGCTCTCCATCTTTGAGTCTGTCTCTGTTTTGCTCATTCAGTTTGTTCATTAGATTCTACATATGAGTGAAATCATACAGTATTTTTCTTTCTCTGATTGGCTTATTTCACTTTATCCAAGTCCATCCATACTGTAATAATTTTATTTTTTACAGACATAATTAAACACAGGTTTTTAGATTTAAGGATTTCTGTCCTCCTTGCCATACACACACATACACGAACACTTTATGAGGGTAATCTTGTATTTCCCAACTGCAAAAAATGGCATTTAATAGCAGTCATAGCTTGGCAGAAAAGGCACACATTACCAATAAATAATTGTTCAATTTAAACTATGAGAAAACTTAAGAGCAGGCTACTTATACCCTTTCCCCTGAAAAAATAATAATCATGTGAATATAGTAATAGTAGCTACCATTTTTTGAGTTTACTGTGTTCTAGGCACTCGGCTAAAGGCTTAACATGCATTATGCCATCTAATCCTCAGAAAGTCTTAGGAATAATACCATTGTTAACCCAATTTTCAGATGAAACGGAGCCTTACAGAAGTTATCTTGTCTAAGACCACAAATAGAAAGTAGTGAGGTCAAAACTGCAGTCCAAGCAGTTTGCCTTGGAAACCTCTGTTCTCATCCATTCTGCTATTAGCTTAAAAGGACTGAAAGAACCCAAATACTAGTCCCTCCCACCATTGCTACTTTTATAAAGTAGTGTTAAAAGGTAGAAGATATAAATGAAAAAACTCATGATCAATAATTGTAGGAGGTTGGACCCACAAACTCTAAAAACCCTATACTATTTGATTATGTTCCTTAATCAAGAAAAAAATTCTTGCCATCAACAAATAGTCCAGAGAAATGAAAAGCACCCAAGAAACAAAACAAAGTTTACTTGTAGTATCATTAGGCTCACTTTACACTATATGAATACAGTATATCCCAGTCAAGAAATCAGTAATTCTTGCAAAGTTAAAAACTTCAAGAGAAACATTGTATATTCACATAATATTTTATTTACTGACCTCTCTGAAACATGTCAGAATTCATATGGCTAATGGAACTTTTCATATTTATTAAAATGTTCAACATGACAAATTCCTAACAAAAAAATATGTTAATGTAGGATTCAACATGCAAACATTACATCAGGTGCTAAAATTCAGGTTACAAATATAAATATCAAATAATATACTTTTGGTTTAATAGAAAATAAACAGTTGTGTAGTCGAGTTCAACACGTTGGTTAAGTAAAGAGAAATGGGCAGGGGTGTCAAGGAGGGACGCAGAGATTTAACAGTTCACGTCGTCTATAGCCCTTCTGACGAACTGCATAGGGAAGTAAGTGACAAACGCCCTGTCATGTGGTGGCTTCAGTGCACTGGTGATCACTGTGCACGCGCGTTTTAAGCACTAGAAACTAGATTCAAAGTCTGCTCAACAAGCTAATAATGCTATAAGTCCCTTATATTAAAAAACATAGTTTAAATTTAGAAAGCTCAAGATATAGCCTGCTTGTTGTCACAATTACATTTAGATACAATTGATATTATATTACTGTACGTAATCAGATATACTGCTGTGCAAAGTTAATTCTAGTTAACATATTTTATATTTGTTAGTCGTCAACAGCACACATTTTATGTCCAAAAAGAAATATCAATCCAGCAAAATTTGTTACATTTAATTTCTTTTAAAGAGGGAGAAACTAACCTTAAGAATAGGCTTTTGAAGCTCATTTTCAAATTATTGATAAAAACTTCCTAAAAGAGGCCCTAGCTGGTGTAGCTCAGTGGATTGAGCATAGGCCTGTGAACCAAAGGGTTGTTGGTTCAATTCCCAGTCAGGGCACATGCCTGGGTTGTGGGCCAGGTCCTTTCTGTAGGGGGCGTGTGAGAGACAATGTTGATGTTTCTCTCTCTCTCTCTTTCTCCCTCCTTTCTCCTCTCTCTAAAAATAAATCTTTTAAAAAAATTTAAAAAAGAACTTAGAATGTCTGTAAAATATTGTAACCTCATTTATAAAACCTTATTTGACCATTCTCCTTTCCTCTGGCAAAATAATAATTATTTTTGAACGGAGAACGAGAAGGGAGAGAAACATAGGTTGGTTGTTTCTTGCACATCCCCAGTCAGGGACCTGGACTGCAACACAGGCATGTGTCCTCGCTGGAAATCAAACTGGCGACCCTCTGGTTTGCAGGCTGGTGCTCAGTCCACTGAGCCACACCAGCCAGAGCTAGACTTTTACTCTTTGCTGTCAGTTCCCTTGTTCACTGTTTTCTCAACTTCCTCGCTCAGTTAGTTAAATTGGGTTCTCCTTTCCCTTCATTACTACCTGGGGAAATCCTACTTTTTTTTTTTTAATTTTAATTTTAATTTTTTTTCTTATTTTAATTGTTATTCAAGTATATTTTTCTGTCTTTTACTCCAGTCCCAGTCCACCCCCCCAGTGCTCCCCACCTCCCTCCCATTCGAAATCCTACATTTTCTTTCAGACCCAGCTTTCTTCTTCATTCCAACAATATGACTGTCTAATTTCTAGCTCAGGAGGATCTCCTCGTCTTAAAAGTGTTTACTTATGTGTGTATACAATCATATCCTGTATGGTAGTCCGTGGGCGGGTTGTCTCAGTTTCAGCTGAGAGGTAGTAAAGTCATTTTTCATATTTGGGTCACTAACAGTACTTCTTATAGGATTTTAAATAGTATGTCTGACATGTTAATATGTTTTTGTGTTTGTAGGCCTCAAAAATGTCTGAAAATTCCAGTGACAGCGATTCATCTTGTGGTTGGACTGTCATCAATCATGAGGTATGCTACCTAATACTTTTTTATAAGGCAGTTTGTAATATTACAGTGTTAGCAGTGATTTAAATGAGGTTCTTTGAAAGCCAATATTTTTTTACATTTAAGCATATGGTTTCATTGTCTATAGCTTGGACATTTTTCCACCTACATTAAACTTTGTTACTAAAAACTCTTCATGAGCCAGAATCATCTACATTATTGTACATTATTTTTTTCACCTTTGAGACAGTAGGAAAATATTTATTGAAGGTTTATTATTGGTCAAGTCCTGTGCTTTACCTACATTCTCATAATTTTAAACCTTTGATATAAATTGTTTTCATTCTCATTTCATAGTTGAGAAAAGTAAAGCTTAGAGAATTTGAGTAATTTGGCCAAGAATAGGTAACTGGAAAATATCAGAGCCTTCATGTAAACAAAACAGAAAGGAGCATGGAGAACATGTGTTCCATTTATAATATGTATTAGCAGAAAATATGTATTGATAGAAAAAGGACTATGGCTAGAATTTTACTACAAAATGAATTTTATATAGAAGTATGATGTTACATAATTAGCATATAATAAACATTCTCACACTGGCTATATATGTTCATTTTAGGAAAATCATAAATATTGGTGAATAGAAGCAATAACAAAAGTCATCTATACCTATTCAAAGTTTTAATGGATATCTGTTTTCCTGTTTGTTTTTAGGATCTCTTAAGCCTTGCTTGCTTTCCTTCATTA
>PVKM010050317.1:0-10739 GCA_004027735.1 Carollia perspicillata
TTCAGTTACCAGAGTCACATTATGGCTGGTTTCTGATAGCCCCTTAATTTCTTTCCTCTACTTCTTCCCACGTCAGTTTCCACCAATTGTAGACAGTGTTGCAGGAGAGGGAGAAATAACTTCAAGTTACTTAGAACACAGAGATAAAGTCAAGGACACGTAGAAAATAGTGGACTACTTTTTATCAGAAAGTATAACATATTTTTTAAACTTCTCAATTAATTTTTCATTACCTCTATTTTTTTCTATTTATAAGTCAAGCTTTCATCCATTCCACTTCATTCTTTGGAGATTTCTAGTCCTAGTTTACTAACTCTGTGCAATTTAAAATGTGGGTCAAGAGCAAGTTACAAAGTCCTTTAATTAATTATGCCTTTTACAGCTTTAGAATTCTCCTTCCAATGACAGCTCATTACTTATTGCCTCAATTTATTTTCTTTTTCCCCCAAGCTTTACTAAGGTATAACTGACAATTAAAGATGTTCAATTTGATGACTTCGCAATCCATATATTGTGAAATAATCATCACAGTCCAACTATTAACATATCCACCACGTCATATAGCTACCATATTCTTTTTGTTGTGGTGTAAGAACACTTACTATCTACCCTCCTAACAAATTTCGAGTGTGCACAAGACAATATTACCCGTAGTCACAATATTGTATAGTAGATCTCCAGAGTGCATCTTTCTTCAGTGCAACCTCTTATCACAACCCCAGTGGCATTTTCAAAAATTGAAAGTAATCTAAAATTCATATGGAACCACAAATTCAAATAGCCAAAGCAATATTCAGCAAGAAGGACAAAACTGAAGGCATCACACTACCTGATGTCAACATCTGTTACAAAGGTACAGTAACCAAAAAGTATGGTGTGGGTATAAAATAAGACATAGAGATCAATGGAACAGAAGAGAGAGCCCAGAAATAAAACCTCACATCTACAATCAACTGATGTTTGACAAGAGTAACAAGAAGATACAGAGAGATCTGATCAGATCACGGGGGAGAAGTAGGCAGGGGCTGGAGGAAGAATTTGCATAGGTATTGGTAAACAGTTTAGGACAGGAAAGCTCATGGAATTTTGGGCAACAAGATTTGAAGTAAAAGAAGGGTTCTCTCTCTTTCTGTCTCTGTCTCTGTCTCTCTCTCTCTCTCTTTTTCTCTCTTTCTCTCTTTCTCTCTCTTTGTGTGTGTGTGTGGCTCAGGTGCTTCTTCCTCAAGGAAGCCTGGCTGATCACTCTGCTGCTGCCTGAGCTTCCCAACGGATGGCATTTCGATGGAAAGGAACTCCAGTGCAGGGTAGGATCAGGCTGGGCTGGCAGAGGGTGGCAAGTTACTCTTTTTTGAGTGTTCTAGAGGGGATGACCTCTGAGGCAGAAGCTTGCCATTCTTCCAAAATTGTGTAGCTTTTGTATCTTATGTCACTTTAGTCTTTAAACTAAACCTATAGAAATAAGATAATTAAAACTAAATGGGGGAATGTAGGAGAACCCAGCTTAAAGACTTTAGCCTTAACTGATAGGCTTAAGTGACTAATGCATATGGAAAGCTGTTATTCCAAAATTGTGTAGTTTTTGAACAAAGACTCCTTTCCTTTATCACCAAACATTTGCCCCTGGAATTTTGCCTGGAGCATGGTGGCGGGCAGCAGGACCCAACTGCTGCCCCGTAACAAGAGCACACAATGAAGAAAGGTCAGCCTCTTCAAGAAAGAGTTTAGGGGAAACTGGATACCCATATTCAAAATTATGAAACTTATCTCATGCCATATACAAAAATCAATACAAAACGGAATAAAGGCTTAAATATAAGAGCCAAAATTGTCAAATTACTAGTAGTAAACATAAGAGAAAAGTTTCTTGACATTGGTCTAGGTAATGGTTTTTTGGATATGACACCAAAAACACAGGCAACAAAAGCAGAAGTAGAAAAGTGGGATTCCATAAAACTAAAAAGAGTCTGCACATCAAAGAAAACAATCATCAGAGTGAAAAGGCAACCCTAACAATGGGAGAGGATGTCTGCATACCACATATCTGGTAAGGGGTTAACTTCCAAAATATGTAGGTAATTCATACAACTCTACAGGGGGAAAAAAAGACAATCCAAACTTGTTAAATGAGAAAAGGACCTAAATAGACATTCCTCAAAAGAAATCACACAAATGGCTAACAAGTATGTAAAAATATATTCAACATCATTAGCCATCAGGAGCACGCAAAGGAAAACCACAAAGAGATGCCATCTCACTTCTGCTAGAATGTCTATTATCAGAAGACAAAGGATAACAAGTGTTGGGAAGAAGTGGAAGAGAGAACTCTACACACTGTTGGTGGGGATATAAGTGGTATGGCCATTACGGAAAACACTATGAAGTTTCCTCAAACAATTAAACACAGAACTACCATCTGATCCAGCAATCCTACTTCTGGGTATTTATCCAAAAGCATCAAAACCAGGATAAGAGATAAAAACACTCCCATGTTTACTGCAGCATTATTCACAACAGCCAAGACTTGGACACAACCTAAGTGTGCATGAATTGATGAATGGATGAGTAAAATGGGAGATAGATAGGTGGGTAGATATAGATATAAAATGAAGCATTATTCACCCTTAAAAAAGAAAGAAATCCTGCCATTGCAACAACATAGATAAACCTGGAGGGACTCTATGCTAAGTGAAAGAAACCAAACACAGAAGTATAAATACTGTATGATCTCCGCTTCTATATGGAATCTGAAACAGTCAAACTCAGGAGGAGAAGTTGGAATGGTGGCTTCCGGGTCTGGGGGCAAGTGAAATTGGGAGAGATCGGTCCCAGGATACAAAGCATCAGTCACACAAGGGAAATAAGTTCTAGAGATCCAAGACACGGCACTGACACTCTGTCTTCTTAAACCAGTCTCAACAGTCCCGTTCGTATGGTTTTGTCTCTTTCTTACATTCCATTAGTCACTCTAAAATCTTCTATATTAAACAAAGATTCATTTTAAGAATCCTATACAAATATACAAAGGAATATTAACTCAGAGAACTGAACGAAAACAGTTCTTAGCATTATTACAAATCTGTAAAGCCAATTAAAATCTTTGTGATTTTCTATTTCTAATTATATACTAATTATTCAGGTAGTAAAGCTAAATCATAATATTTAAAGGCTAAAATCAAACTAGAAGACAGTGTATTCAAATCCTACGTAAAGGTTTTTGGAGCTATATTAAAATTTTATTTTCACAAAATACTGTACATTTAACTTATAATCCCCCAACTATTTATTGAGTATCTACTGTGCTGTGCCAGGGACAGGTATATAAAAGTAAGAAAATAATGCATTTCCTGAACGTGTAACAATTAAGCAAAAAATAAAAAAGTACATAGACAATTAGATATAATGACAAGTGGAGATAATTGTTTTGTAGGAAACTAACAATATATTATGATTCCTTAATAACATCCCCCGTCTTGACAATTCACTAGAACTACTCACAGGATGCAAAAAACGCACTTATACTGGCAGTTAACATTTATTACAGAGAAAGAACACAGATTGAAATTAGCATCAGGAAAAGGCGGGTGGGGCAAAGTCTAGGAGGAACCAGGTACAAGCTTCCAGGAGTCTCCTCCCAGGGGAGCTGCGTGAGCATGCACTTAATTTTCCCGGCAATGATGTGAGACAACGCATTTGAAGTGTTGCCAAACAGGGAAGCTCACCACAGCTTTGATGTCCAGGCCTTTTATTGGGGGCTGATCACACAGGTACGCAGGTCCTGCGTGATTGACACTACTCAGATTCTAGACTCCCACAGCAAAAGCAGTCATGCAGCTAAGTCACGTTGTTAAGGCTAAACTATCTAATCAAAATAGCATGGTGCATGCCTAAGACCTCAGACGAACAAAAATCTCACATCAGGCAAAATACTCCAAAAGGCTCAGTGTTTACCTTCAAGGAGACGTGAAGACAGGTCTTTCTTTGGAATGTGCAGGGTTTTGCACTCTGGCTTGCTGAATGAACCTTTTACAGCCCCGTGTGAAAGAGAATAAGAGGGTATATCTTGTTTTAATTGGTCCTTCAGAGATTCCCTCAAAGAGAAAGAAGCACTTAACCTGAGACTTGAAGGATGAGGAGGCAAAAGTAGAAGCCTTTCAACTAGAGGGAGCAGTGAGTGTGAAGGTTCTCGGTCGGGAAAGCGCTTTGCCCCTTCAGAATACTAGCTTTAGACCATAGTATTTGAAGAGGGCAATCAATCCAAGGACAGACGGGCTCAAACAAACGTGGAAAAGCCGACAGGACCCAGGCTGCACGGAGAGAAGAGCTGTGCTGAGGATATTCTCCTTTACCTTTATCTCAAGTGCAACAGAAGATCATTGGGGCATTTTAAACTTTTTATTTTTATTTTTTTAAAAACTATTCTGGAAACTTCAAAACAAATGACCTGAAAGAATAATGAGCAAGATGGAGAGACCAGTTACAAGGTTACTAAAATTGCCCTGGTAAAAGTGACTGTAGCTTGGACTAGGGCTACAGTGAGGAGGAAGAAAAGTAGATGGATTCAAAACGCATTTCATGCTAGGGGCGTCCAGGATCACTCCCGGGTTTCCGGAGTGGGTAACTGGGTCAATGGGAGCTGTGTTTACTCTAGCAAGAAGCCTGGAGGAGGATCGGATTCACCCGGGAAAGAGTTTAATACACACACTGAGTAATTTTGTGATGCATCCCGCAAGTAGGAAAAGAGCCAGAATGAAAGATAGCAATTTCATCCGAGACAATCACTGTTTCGATAACTACTTATTATTAAACAGCATAGTTTTTTTTCCCCATTTAAATTCCTCATTCGGCAATCCTGGCAGAGGGGAGTCACTAACCACTTTTTATAACAATGTTAATAAAGAAAACAAACATCCTTGCCCTGGCTATGTTTTCCTTCCTCCTCCACTGAGAAAGGTTGACTATTTGAAAAAGAAGAAAAAAAGAAAGCAGAAAACACATATATTTCAAGAATTCAAAGTAAATTCACAGTAAGTCTAAGATTCTTGATGTATAAAGACTTCTACTTCTGGGTTGTGGTCCACCATCTGTATAAATATACAAGTACAACTCTGAGGGTCCGGCCAATTAAGTACATAATAAACTGCTTTCAAGAAAGCCATTCATAAAGACCTACAGGTTTAAAGTCCAACATTAGAGCAATAAGCCATAAGGGAACAGCAGCAGATAATAAAGAGAAAAGAACCAAGATTTTAAGTCTTTCATTGTGTATCATTTCTGACACCTTTATTTTTACTCTTGACTGATGTTTTTAACTTTCATGCATTTGTGGGATAACTCAAACAGAGTAAAATATATTTTCTCTGAATTCTAATCAATATGATAATAGTCTAGAAAGGCTAAAATAATTAAGCATAACTTCAAAAAGGAGAGGCCTCCAATAATTAATTTGTTTTCTGCCATCAAAGTTCTCAATACATGGCTAATGCCTAAGAAATGTAGATACTCTCTTTGACAACCTTAGCAATAAAATTTATGTTCAAATAAGCAATTTTAAGATTGAGTGATACAGATGATATTGTCACAGACAAAACCTGTAGCTAAGCTGCATGTCACCCACATTGCACTACTTTTATCAATTTAGGCAATTCTTACACTTCAATCATGTAGTTCCATCATAATCATTACCTTCCAATGTGTTGCTTTTAAGTATATGACTTAGAAACAGCACTTAGCATATTGCTCTACCGCTACAGGCCCTTCAAAGTTGGACACTATAATGAGTTTTTATGTTTTATATTGCTTTTTTCCAAAATAAAATATGAGACATATATAATTTTAAAAATTAATGCATATGGAACATTTGCAAGTCATACTGACAGTTGTCTTAGTAAATTATCTTAAGGGAAGTAAATTATGAAATATCCATCAATAAAGCACATTGGAGTCATGGAAAGTAACTTTGCTTTGCCGTCAGAATTTTTTGCTCTAATGCGCTGTTCAGGCATGGCTGACATCCCTTGATGCTTATGATCAGGCAGGAGAGGCATTATTCCATCTCAATGCGCTTCTACCAAAGGGCAAGTCTGTTTCAATAACTTTTCAGATGGCCAACACAGAGCTTTCCTTCAGAGCTCTGGGTCACTTGTGTGATCTACACTGATTTCTGTCGACATGTAAATGGGAACCAGCCACTTAGGGAAGTGAATCTTCATGAACTTTCAGATCAATTGAAATGAACTATGGATTTGTTAGCTGTTGAACTCTTCTGGCATTTGCAAATTCTGATCTTCAGAAAGGAATTTAAAAATAAACAGGCAAGGGAAGAAAGGCTTGCCTCTGAACTCAGTGACCCAGAGCCACACTTGCTTCTTTGGCCTCACAGATGGCTTCACTCTGTTCTCAGAGAGTTTAAGGCCAGGTTATGCTACAGACGGCAGAGCATTCACAAGCTTCTTGGGAATGATGGAAGAAACGTGGAAAAGATAATGGGCATTTGGTGATTAATATTCTGGACCAGCAGATATTTCAAAGCCCCTTTTGCTCTTAATTTTTAAACAAAGTTATCTTCAAGCAGCTAATAAGATATTTGAACAAGTGGATGGATTTTTAGGCCCAAGTGTGTGTGTCTTATATTGTTTGTTAGTGTGTAGGTATGTTTTAAAATTCAACCTATTACAAACCTATGTAGAGTTGAGGTCACCGAGAGTCTGACCTTCCAGCAAATCAATTTGTCTTTGGGTACCTAGCATGATGTTACATACATTAAATTAAAAAAAAACTAAAAATTAAGCAATGGTTTCAAAAGTTAAAAAAACTAGTGAACATTAAAGCTTGTATAATAAAAACTCCAAAAATGATGAAACATCGTGGTACCTTGTGTAGCTACAAAAAATAAAGTGGCTAGTGATTTTATTCTGTTCGAAGTGTACTGTAGTGAAGCCACAAACAAAAGAGAAAAAGACTCATGGATAGAACAGACTGCCAGCTATCAGAGGGGAGGGGTTTGGGGGCTGGGTTAAAAAGATGAAGGGATTAAGTAAAAAAAAAATCATTGACAACAGCATGGTGAAAAGGAAACAGCATGACCACAGGGAAAGGTGATTAGATAGAGCAGAAAAGGGTAAAGAGGGGATAAAGGGTGACTGATAGACACTTGATTTTGGGTGGTGAACACACAATACAATATGCAGATGATGTATTGCAGAATTGTACACCTGAAACCTATATAATTTTATTAACCAGTGTAACCACAATAAATTCAATAAAAATGTTTAGGTGGCCTAACATAAACACAGTTCTTAACATGTATTAGGCATTCAAAAATATTTATGGAATTAGTGAGTCATTCATTAAAGTTGGCCTTTAAAGTTTCCACCAATCATTCAATTAAAATAGTTACTTTAACTGAGAATCAGTCGTTTCACACCGAGGCCCTAACTGGAGCCTCAAACTAGCACGGCTCCTCTTCAGTGTCTAAGACTCGTCTCCTGCCCAGCTTCGTCAGGTGCATTTTAGACCTCTAGAAATCTGGTAAACACTGCTTGGAATTTTCTTTCCTATGATTTACATTCAATTCTCAATTAATTTTTACACATTTAGTTTACATATTGTGTATATAACCCCACAGATGGCACAGGTTTCCTAGCCCTCCAGCAATATGTATGTTTCAAATAAGCCAAATGGTAACTTCAAAGTAAAAGGTCAAAGGAGGTGTTGTGATGGAAGTCGGCAAGAAAACGTGCAATTATAGGCCGTGCAAGAAGAAAAGGAAAGGTTGAGTTCAAAAGGTTAGGCATTAAGGATCTACCAATAACCTATAACAACATTTTACTAATACTTCCTGTATAGTTCATTGCTTAAAAAACACGTGTGTGCCATTGTTTGTCATAACCAAGTTCTTCTCCAGAGGTAAATCCCATTAGGTCAGAAATATGTTTCTTTAATTTTCTCTGAACAATTCCTAGAAGAGCTCAGCATCCAAGGCACACTTGCTTCTTCTCAAAGACAGCAATTCTTTTATTACACATCTTACTTCTTTAAAAAAAATTCCTCCGCTTCAAAAACAGCTTTACAACCTTTGCATTATTTGTTCAGGCCCTGCAGGTACCTCATTGTAACTCCTCTCCAAGGTCCCCTGGTGTTTGTTTCAAGAAAACACACTAGCAGCCAAAAGACAAAGAGTCTGTGAATCAACTTGATGGGAGCTTCTCACGTGTTGAGCTCACATATGGTTACTGAACGGAGAGACAAAAGTATCCTGCTTGTTTTTGAAGTATTTGGGTAATTTTGTTTGTGCTGCCATATGCCACCACACCCCTCAGCCTATATTTCAAATCTTTTTTTTTTCTTTAGGCCAGGCATAGTTAGAAAAAGAAGAAGAGAAATTAGACTTTGGAAGTTTAATTATCTTCATATGTTAAGGACCTAAGACATCCATACCAGACTTGCCTGTATTTATCATACGGCCTCACTTGGGATGTCTCTTTTTATTGCTGCCTCAAATCACTGCTGTTGATGCTCAGACAGAGAATGTTCCCACCTCCAGACAGGAAGTGTGTGATCGTGAGACGATTCGCAGATGTGGGAATTCAAATTGACAGCTAAGCACACGCTATGATTCATTAAAAATAGCATTTTACATTTAAAAAGAAGGAAAGAGACCTGTGCAATTTTTAGAATATAACTTTTAAGCCTTTAAGATATCGCCTGGTAATTTTTATAATGGAACTTAATGGGGCAAAAACCAAACTCTTGAGAATTTAATGAAATGTATCTGGTTAGGACTCAAAATGATATCAAACATTTAAAACAGCACATAAAAACACTATCTTCCAAACATTAGGACAGTCACACGATTAAAAAAAATAAACATAACCTTCAAAATGTTTTCTTCCTCATTAAATGTCAATTCCTTCAAGAAAAACAACACCAATGTGCAGTTAAAAGACATTCCTATCCCTGATGGCATAGTATTTCAGGCATAAAATTCTTCATCTCCACCCTCACCTATCCCTGAATAAACAAAAACTTTGGGTCTAAGTAACGGCTTTTGAGATAAGCCATTGCTCTATTGCTGCTACTGGAAAGATACTGTCTGTCCCCCTTTGGCTGTCTCCTTCCTGTCAAGAGTCCTCCAGAAGGCCACAGCCCCTTGTCATCCCCACTCTTCCTGGGGTTTACTCAGACTCTGAGGATCTGAAGCAAAACTTCAGACCAGGCAGCTTCACCACTTCAAAAGCTAGCTGAAGGCCAACCTCAAGAATGCCATGACCCCGGCTGGTGTAGCTCAGTGGATTGAGTGCAGGCCTATGAACCAAAGGATTGTGGTTTGATTCCCAGTCAGGGCACATGCCTGGGTTGTAGGCTAGTTCCCAGCGGGGGATACACAAGAGGCAACCACACATTGATTGCCTTCTCTTCCCCTCTAAAGATAAATAAATAAAATCTTTAATAAAAAAAAAAGAAAGAATTATTAAGAAAAAAAAAGATACCATGAAAAGAAACATTGAAAGTAACAAACTCTTTACTTCCAGAGTTTTTATGCCAAACCTAGATTTTTCTTTTTCAACAATAGATTGGTAGAATGTTTTAAACTAGGAATCATGGACAATCTATATGCACAGAGACAAGATTGTCAATTTCTATTCACATTTTAGTGTCTCTATCCATAAGATATACACTGCCAGTTTTCCATTTGGAGAGCAGTGAATGATAATGGCATAATTAATGTTAATACAGCTAGTACATCTCCACGAACCATTCGCATATTTAAATAAACACTCCAACTTTGGGTTACTTTTGCATTGATATTATCATAACCTTTAGATCTCTATCTTAACCTCTGAAAGCAATTTACCTCATCAGTTTAATATCAAAGACAAAACTGGTATACCTCATTTAAATATAATTTTCATCTTTTATTTCCTTCAAGAGTTCAAACTTTTCCTTATTACAGGCTCCCTACTGCTGCATCACTCAGCTTTGGATCAACTGCTCACATTCTACTCCATCTACATATACCCCCAACTATGCAGGGCTCTCTGAAAATTCACAGAAATTTCTTTACATGAGAAATGAGGCAGACTAAGAAAATCAGATGGTAGACCAGATGGCAAAAAGAACAATCTCAGCTCAAGATAATGTATTTATTTCATACACCTCACCTGGAGTTCACTAAGCAGTGAGAGGTTGCGTGTATTTGTCAGACACAATACTAGACAGCATTTCAGAACGAAACTACCGTGGAGGAAAAGGTCGAGTGCCCTTTGTGGGGGAAAAAACCTCTGACTCCAGGCTGAATTCTCTTCGGATAACATAATGATTCCTTCAGTGGGTTAAAGCTCTTGCATATGGTTTGTTGTCCCTAAAGACAGAGGCAGAGCCTACAGACAGAGGGCAAGCGAATCTATAAAACTTGGGGGCATAACTGCATAAAACTTGGGAGCTCAGCAAAAAGTACAGCTGACTTTTAACTTTTGAATGAGAATCAGAGGTAAGGAAAAAAATTAAGTTCATATCATATACACAACACTTTAGATTACTTACTCACTTGCACTAAATGTCATTCTTTTATATCTAATATAGAGAAATACCATTTCCACTAAACAATTCAGAACACTTGTAATACTAGAAGAAATTGCCCAAACTTTGAATAAAATCTTTTTCAAAATGTAACTAAAATTTTTGCAATTTAAATTGGATTGTTTAAATGATTCCATTTAGAGTTATTTCTGATTTCTTTT
>PVKM010050318.1:0-10743 GCA_004027735.1 Carollia perspicillata
CAAAGAAAATGGATGTCCAAGCCATTCACATTCAGGTAGTGCAGCAAAGACCATCTTATATTCCTGGTCTTCCTTCCCCATAATTTCATTGAAAAAACAACTGTTCCACTTACATTTAAAGCTTTCCTTGGTGAATATAATCCTGAATTTTCCCCTGTAAAAGTTTCTGAAAATGGGACGCTGACCACTTCCTCTAGATATAATTTTAAGAGTGTGCCAGGGTTTCTGCAACTTCACTGAAATGAACTCAAGATAGACTCATGGCGGGGAGCAAAACGGAAGAGGAACTACATTTGGTAACTGGGTGTGAAATCAGTTTTCGGGGGAGTTAAAAAATTCTTCAGTGTGCTCCTAGGGGAGCCTAATCCTTAATTACCTTATTTCAGGTAGCAGGTAGGGAAATTCCTGTGGGTAGGATGATGTCTTATGCATTCCTGAAATGATGGAAAGAGAAAATGGCCAAGGCACTGACAGTTCTTGGAGAAAAAGACATTATTCTGTGCTCTTTTGAAAAATACCTTGTTTTATAACACAGACACCATTAAAATTCAAGAAATGTAGAAGCTGGAGGTGACTTAGAAAGGGCAGTGAATATGCTGCTATTAAGAATTCCTTCTTTGAAATCGTCTTTCATTTCTTTTTTTAAAAAGTTTTACCTGCATTTTTTCCATTACCATTTATCCCCTTCAACCCTTCTCCACTCCTCCACCCCTCCCCTGCCAACAATCACTATACTGGTGTCTGCGTCCATGAGTTCTTTCTCTTTTTTCTTTTCTTTTTTTGCCTGATCCCTCCACTCCCTCCACCCCCAGAGCTGTCTATACTTCAGAAATCCTGATGGGGAAAGGAAAGAAGAGAAAGGAAGGAAAAAAAGGTTTGTATGTGTATATACATTCATATATTTATTTTAATTAGGTTTTTTAACTTAAAGGGGCATGAGTAGGAATCCACATATCTGTCTTAATTTTAAAGAAACCCTCATCTCCTTAGAATAACCAACTCTTCAGAGCCTCCATAGCGTTCACTGTAGGATTTGTAGCAAATTGTTTGTTTGTTTGTTTGTTTGTTTGTTTGTTTCTTCTCTGGTAGTGTGTACGCTATAATAGTGGTGGGTGCTTTTTTCCCTTTCATTGTCTAGTTCACACAGTAATGATTAAGTAAAATGGGGGGCAGGGAGCACATAGAGGAGAAAAAATGTGCAAAATAAAACAGAAAAAGCCAGAAAGAAATGTGAAATTCTGTTGTGTCATTGCTAAATCATTTTCACGTGGTCCCAGGACATAGTATAGGCAGTGTGTAGAGACCTAAGGACTGCATATCTAGCTTCAAGAATCTGCCATCACAGAGAAGGTTTATGGAGGAGGAAGGGCCAGGAAAGTGTGCACCAAACCTACCTGCCATGTTTTTCACAAGCATTCCGTAGCTCACTACCCTTCCCTTCCCCCTCCTTCCTCAGCTATACCTTCAAGTCCACTCCAAGTTATTAAACACTGGTGTACAAAGTTAATTATGACATATGTATTATTTTCTCTTACATTTGTTTTTCCCTTTTATTTGGTAACTTTATTTTTGTTCTAATATCATTTTGCCTGGTGTATATCTTTGTTTGCAATTTTAATTCCATTTGAAATAAGGAATGTTAAAATTAAAAAACAATTACCCTGCATTAATTGCTGATCTTTGAAAATTGATTAGGGTTATTGACTACCAAGAGAAGGTAGAAAAAAGTTTCCTTTAGAGTGAAAGCAGACTTGTATAAATTTTAGCTCCCCATGGGCACTGCATTTTCTTATATACCATCTTTATGGATCAATATTGCATTATAGGGCAGTGATTTTTATCTTGAAGTTTAAACTCAAGGCTGTTCTTAGTATCAGGTATTCCTAAAGGATGTCTACTGTATGGAGGGAGCATACATGCCCTTGTACAAGCATCCACAGAAGTAGGGAAAAGGGTGTTAGCAGTAAATACAGCAGATTGATGACAGATGGAGGTCTTGTCCATAAGGTTACCTGTTCAATGATGCACCTTCTAATGGAAGCATAGGCAGCATATATGCAAGGGATTATTAAAATAAGGGCAAATACTATACTATGAAGCATTAAATAGCTGTTCATTGAACATATTCTAAGTTAGGTAACCGGAACCCACCAAGAATAAAAATAATGTTGACTTTTCACTTAATAATCTGACTAATAAATAAAACTGTTGACAGTTATACATAACAGTTGTTTTTATATTATGCCCAAAACCAATCATTCAAAACAGCAGCATTGCCTGGTAGGTACAGACACACATACAAAACCAACACTTTCTAAAACTTAAATACCTAAGGCTACTGCAATGCTCTTTTTGTCTTCTTATGGATGTACTTTCATTATGTCAAGGTTGAAGCTGTGAAATATTTTTTTAGCTTCTTGGCTAATGCCAGGAATTTTGAACAGTAAATTATTGTTACTGTCACACCAGAGGAAGTGTTAGGTGTTTAGTAACAAAAAACATTTCTCAAAAAGTTCCCAAGTCCCAGTTCTACACAAAGAATTTGAAGGAAGGCACAAAAATATCTTTTATTTACCAATTATTATAAACAATTTGTAAGCAAGGAAAATAACAAGGAAGATAAAAGTCAATTCTGGCCTTGCTGGTGTGGCTCAGTTTGAGCACCAGTCTGCAAACCAAAGAGGCGCCAGTTCGATACCCAGTCAGGGCACATGCCTGAGCTGCGGGCCAGGTCCCCAGTAGCAGGAGCACAAGAGGCAACCACACATTGATGTTTCTCTCCCTCTTTTCCTCCTTCTCTTCCCCTCTCTCTAAAAATAAATTTAAAAAATCTTTTTTTAAAAAGTCAATTCTTTAAATCACCAGTGGGGGGAAAATAATACAACTTTTAGTTCAATATTACTTTTTTCATTAACCAACTGCTAGTGCAGTTGTTTCTGAATTGCTTGATATGCTTGAGTTACTTATGGCTGTATCTAAAATTTCCCTTCCTTTTCTCAATGATCTTGGCTAGTGGTTGGATGGTCTTGTTTAAAATAGTGCCTTCTTACAGTACATGGCTTTCCTTTTTAAGTCCAAGGGCGGTGTAATCATTGTAATTACATGTAAGTGATGTGCTGTGCTTCTGTGGTTTCCTTCAGAATGAGAACATCTAATTCCTCACTTCAGCAACATGGCTGATCTCCCTTGATCCACGACAGTGTGCAGACCAGGTCACACGAAAGGAATGATGTTTAATAATTTGTGTCAGGAGTTAAATGAGTTTGTGCCTGTTGGCTTCTGTATTATGTATCAATTTAATTTAATCTTCAGTGAATTGCCTTTAATACAATACATATATTCATTTCCACTGTTTATAACTATACTTAGACTAGGTTGTTTAAAACTTAAACAGTTAATTTCTTCCAAGCTCCTTGAGAAAGCCATTCTATTTTCATAAAAATACTGTTTGCAAACTTAAATTTAGCCATAAAAGTTAATCTTGTGAGAAGATGCCATTTAGAGTTTTATATGGAGGCCATCCATCCGCTGCCTTCCACAGAAGCCATGTTTATGGTTTGGTAGCCGTGCCCATGGGCGGGAGAGAGACAGAGACAGGACCTCAGCTGCATTGTCCAGGGAAAGTGAAGTCGGATGACCAGGCTGTCAAGTTGGGCAGGTGCTGCAGGAAACAGCATGATGAGGTATCCATTAATCTAGGAATAGCAGGAATTTATGAAGAGAAAGAAAATCTGAAAGGATGAGGTTAATCCAGAGGAGGAAAGACTGGAGGGACACAACCATTATTCACTGTGACTAGAACAGGCTCCATAACCTGTGATGTGTGAGTCATGATGGGGTAGGGAATCCGGGCAAGTGAAAATGGCCAGGCATCCTGGTTGAAGAGCGCTGAGGCAGGCTTGTTCAAGGTGTAGGGGGAATTATTACTGGGTGATGCTCTTTCAGAACTGGGTGAATTTCAATCAGAACTCAGCTTCAGGATCAGAGGTTCATAGTCAGCAGAAATTTCATACTGCCTTGGTCTGATTTTCTTTTCCTGGACCTTCCCTGATGGTGTCTTACAGTTCCCTAATATCTTGCATAATCTTAGATTTCATCTTTTTTTTTTTTTTGCACAGGAGTGTGGTGTTCTGGTAAATGTTTAACAACTGACTTTCTGGGTTAGAACACAAAACAAAACACCAAAACCCCGATTATAGGATTTGCTTTCTCCTGTGGTATGAATACTCTCACGATGGCCATTTCAGAACTCCAACATGAGAGTATTGGACTTGGAGTTGGGAAGAGAAGTGCAGCAACAAATGATTATATAACATTTCTACTCTCTCTCTCTCTATATATATATATGCACACACACACACATACACACAATAGGCATAAATGACTTCAAGAGCATAGACGATAGTAAAATGTAGTAAATTAATAAGAGATGAGTTTATACATTTACTACTTTTAATTTTAGTATAATTTACTAAGTTGTAAATTTATATAACTTGTTTAAAAAATAATGGCTATGTTTAACAAGAGTCTTACAGAATTCCTGAAAATTTAACAATTGGTGCTCAGGAAAGAGCTGGTAGGAACTGGTGTCAGCTCCCCTTAAACTGCCCTGCTGAGTTTGTCTACCTTCGCCTCCCCATTTGTGCCCTGGGCAGCATCTTTGGGAGGCATAGAATCTACTCTGTATCCTACTTTCCCTCCTTCTTAGAAGGTTCACATTCTCTTTTGTGATTGAGGTGGTCAGAGCTGGATTTCACAGTTTTCCTCTATTTGCCGCAGGTGATCTTGGTGTCTCCTTTATGGATTGATGTTAGAGATTGGGAAGATCATGAATAGCACCCAGAAGTGTGAGGCTCAGATCTGGAAGGGAGGTTTCAAGGACTGGTTGTCAAGAGCCCCATTTATTATAAAACAAATAACTTGAGCTTAAAGTCAAGTTTGTGAGTTTCCAGCATCATTACTCCTGATGAGCACACCACTACTTTTTAGGAAATCATGTAGATTGCTATGGTGACATGGGGTGAGTTCACTGGGAGGAAAACGGAATAGATGTGGGGAGAAAATTAGTCTAAATGAAACACTGGAAAAAGCTTGCTAGTTTGAGCCAGGCTCCAGACCAGTGCTATCCAGTTGAATCTTTTCTGATGATGCAAGTGTTCTATATCTTTGTCGCCCAACATGGTACTCCATATGGATTTTGAGCATTTGAAATATGACTGTCAAGACAGTACAACTGCAATTTTATACAGTTCAAAACTATTTAATTTTAAATTTAAATAATCACATATGGCTAGAAGCTGCCATATTGAACAGGTAGCTGGACACCGGGGGTCAGCAAATGACAGCCCACTGGCTAAATCCAGCCTGTCACTGGTTTTTATATGGCTTCCGAGCTAAGGATGGCTTTTACATTTTTAAGTAGCTGAAGAAAAACAGATAATACAAGAACAAAGTAGACACCGTATATGAACGGCGAACCCCACAACGTTTACTGTGTGGCCCTTGATAGAAAATGTCTGCTCACCCTTCTTCTAAACACTGCAGTTGGCTACTTGTATCATGACAGTGTGATGAGCTCAGTTGGTATTCCTGAGATTTTACACTCCAGAACGTTCTCAGGGATCTATTTCTTTAGCGTATTACCCTGAGGTCTCAAAGGGGGCCACAAGTATTTTAGGTGAGTACTAGGGCTAACAATGCAAGATGGGAACCGAGCAGGAGGAAGCCAAGTATAAGATTGGAGCTTATTGGCTGGAGACCAGAGAGCTGGATTAGAGCAGAAGCATGAGCAAGCGGGACCTGAGGACAAAGCCCTCATGGCTTCCTGCTGGGGGTCAGTTTGGGCCAGAATTGCAGCAAGGCTGAGCCCCCAGGTAGGAGTTAAGCTGGCTCAGCTTCCAGGGTTAGAACAGTGGCTTGAGAGGTGTTTCTCAAAGTAATGGGCCCTCCTCCACAGATATATCAGAAGAATAACGAGCTGGTGAATAAATTGAGAATCTGAGAGAAGTGGGGGAAATTACCAAGAATTATTGGCTGTCATATTGTATGCTGTGCACCACGATGGGTGTTTACCGATAGTATATTATTCAATTTTGTTTGCCTCTCTCATAATACTGTTGTCATTGTCTTCCTCACATATGGTGCCTGCTTTAGCTCTGAATCATGGTTCAAAAAATGGTACTCAATGCATGTTAAATTAAACGCACTCATTTTATAGTGGAGGGATCTGGGAACTAAAGAATGGAGAGCAGTTGTATTTCCTTCTGTCTGTAAGTGAAAGGGTGTATTGTTAAGTTTCTTGTTGTGAAAAAAAGAATTGAGAGAAATATGGAATGTTTGTCAGGTTTGGGGGACGGATAAATAGAGAAGCAGCCTTAGATATAGAAAGACTTCAGTGTCAGGATGTGGATTACGTTTTCTTCATCTCCCAGATTATCTGACTTAACTTTAGAAAAGCAAATCTCCTAAGTCCTTCTTGCAGCGGAGACTGACTACTTGTTTCCCACACTCTTTCCTTCTCCTCCATGGCACACAAGCTGGGCCATGTGTCCTGTTCTCTGTTGCACCTTAGGTGTGGCTGTATGGATGCGTTTTGGTGAATGGAACATAGCAGAGAGTCACCTACACCACTCCCAGGCTGGGCCCACAGAACCTCCCACCCAATCCTCCACTTTCTTCCCCCATCTGCTGGTTGGATGATGACACCCAGGACAACCTGGGGAAGACCTCCCTGAAGATGGCAGAACTTCCATGGGCCTGAGCCTCCAAATGATGCACAGAACATGGTCCACCCCCTGCCACTGTTGGGACTTTGAGAGCAAGAAATTTATTTATATTGAGTCCAATTTCAGATTTTATTGTATCTGTCACAGTAGTCAATACATTTTAACAAATCCATTCCTCCACCCTGGTTTCCACCCACTTTGCTTCCATATCAACACTACCCATACGTTACTTAGTTCATCTGCTGGCATGACTAAATGTGGCTCTTTCATTTTGAAGGAAGTTCGGATGTTGGAGCAGATCATTTTGCTTGGAAAGAAAGTGACCCTTGACTGAATCTAATAATAACCCAGAGACCTCTGGAAAAGGCAAACTATTCAAAGGACAGCATTTTTTAATGATGTAAGCATAATGGACATTATTTTGAAAAAACAACAACAACAACCCAGTATTTTAGATTGTTGTCCAGTTTCCTTTTACCAAATGGGCCTTGAAATTGGCTGTGGTCTCCAAAGAATTAAGATGACCAAATCAATTGCAATTATAGAGGGGACCAAGATTGGCTTCTGGGCATGACGTTAATTCTGAATTTTCCAAATCTAGGTTTAGCACTATTGCTAATTTTAGGATTTTGTTACCAATTGTTCCCATTTATTTTCTCTCACCAATTCTTTCTCCCCCTGCCCCCAGCTTCACTGACATATAATTGACAACTAAAATCGTAAGATTAAAGTGTACTTTGTAGTGATTTGATATTCATATATCTCTGTCCAATTCTTGACTTACATAAGATCCCAAACACTATAAGTTGCCTCCTTTCTTCTCTGCTTAGCTAGAAAACTCCAGAATTTGGGGCAGGTTGTACCCATCACCGATCTAAAGGGATACTGTTTCCTTGGAACTGTGACCACACACTGCTTCAGCATTCAGGGCGGAGAACAAATGTGAGCAGACAGATCAATAAGAAGGCTCCAGAGTCAGCCCAGCCACGGTGTGAATTATGCCTCTGCCGTATATTACTTGTGGACCTTGGGCAGGTCACGAAGTCTGTTTCCTCAATGCCCAAATTGGACAAATGTCTACCTTGTTGGTGGCTATGAAAACAAAATGATGTCTCAAAGTACCTAACAGAGTGCCAGATTTTTGATTATTCAATATGTAATAGTTTGAACATTAATTAAATATTTAGGTAACTGTCCAATATTTAACTATTTAATCATCTTTAATGATTAAAAATAAAGATAACAAAACATGGTGAATATGCAATGACAAATCTGAATTCTAGAAATTAATTGTATTATTTATCATGGTACTCTTTCCCATTAAAGCTCAGGGGGGTAGCCTTCTAGGAATGCTGACAACCCTACAAGGCTGGGGATGTCTGCGCCTGCCGTCCTGCACGCCACCTTCGCCTCCAAAGCTCCAGTGCCCCAGCCTCCCTCTGCACCCTTCCAGGACTGTGCTCTATCTCACCAGGGAGATTTGATACCTGACACCCTGTTTCCTTCTTCAGTCCTCAGCCCTGGCCCCACTCCCTCTCACTCTTCAGTCTCAACTCAAGCTTCCCCTGGTCCCCAGCTCCAGTCAGCCTCATTGGCTGTGTGCTCTCACGGAACCCTGCTGTTTCTCTTCCCATCGCTTCTCTCAGTGTGTAGTTCATACATTCATTTGTGCCATTATTTGGATAGGCGTACCTTGCTCACTAGGCTTCGAATCCATAAGAGAGCCATGAAAGTTATTACCGATTAGCTACTAAACTAACTAGGAATTTGTGGCTCGTTTTTTTTTAACATGGTATAACACTTTGCATTGCTTTTTCCAAATGACTGCAAAATTGTTGGTCATTAAATAAATAATTAAAAATACATTTTATGATGCGGAGTTTGCTTAGGGACTCTGGACTCACTGTGCAATCTTTCTTCATCTTCAACATGTAAACCTGTAGTATCTATCTAGCAGACCACTTATCCAATAGCTTTAGTGATGTGATAAAGAGTCCAGTGGCCAGTTCAGACCACGGGAGGCACTTCTGTAGGCACAATAGACTGAATTAACTACGCTGGCTGAAATGTGGTCATGGCATCGGAACAACGTATCTCACCCTAAGAAAGCCTAGAGAATTATTTTTCTAGTGTAGCCATTGGCTTGAAAATTCGATACCTTTCCGTTATAAAATCCCATTACATTTACTTTGCTTCTGTATTTCTTCCTATGATCGAACAAAGGAAAATTAAGGGCAGCAATAAAAACAAATTTTGGGTATTAAATATGCTTACAACGTAGAGAAAATCATGACAAAGCTCAGATAATTCACTGTTTTGCATTTGCAATGTGCACATGAGTGAGCCAAACAATGTGTGGCTTTTTCTTGGTTCTTTCTCAATAATGGGTCAGATAAATCACTGTCTGGTTGCCTATTAAGTTCTTGAGATTACATTGGGAATGACTGGCAGTAAAAGCCCCCAATTCAGACTCACTTGTGTGCAAACAATAAACATTGTTTACCATTTTTATATTTATGCTGATGATTATAAAATAGTCAACAGCTAAAAGATACTTAGGCATAAGCCTCATCTTGCTTACAGAAAAAAATCTTTGACAAAATATTTTTTCCACTTCTACTTAATTATGCTACTCCACAGCGAAAGGAGATATGCAACAATCCCCAAAGCCATTTATAGTTTTGCTATTATAAAATAATAAGCTAGAGAATACAAACATGCTGAATATTAAGGAAAAAACATATCTTTATTTGATTCAAATATTACAATTCTAAGTGCATATTTCAGATTCTCTAGATTGACCCAGCTCACTGCATAGATTTTCCCTGTGCCTAATTTCCCCCTCCTTCATTTAAATAATACTGGTGATTACTAACATTTACATCACTTATGAGGGCTCTGCTCGTTCATTCTCTCATTTGATTTAGTATTGTGCTTTTAAAAGGATAAAGGAAATGATTTCCAAGACATGTAAAGTAACTTGTCTGATGTTTACAGCCTAAATTCACATCTCATTACTGCAAACCTAAGTCTGTACTTTTAGGCGAAGGTAATAACTGTTTGGCAAACTGAAGCGTCAGTGTGTGTCTTTTTTGATCAGCTTTCCAAATGTATGTATTTATGCACTGATTGATTAACTGGTGAATCATTTCCATTTACCCACTGGTCCATCAGTTTTTTTGTTGTAAGTGTGGTATCTTGTATTCTACAGGGCATTTGGTCCTTGGTATGCAGGCAGTTTTACTAAGCTCCATGAAGAAAACAAAGAAGAGGAGAGACAGTGTTAACCCAAGAAGAACTTAGACGATTACTAAGCGATCTCTGTGCAGGTGTGTGCTGGTAGGGTTGAGAGAGAAGGCTTCTTTAAAAGATGAGACTTAAGTTGTATCTTGAAAGAAGTGATGGACTCACATTGTCGGGGAGAAAGCAGAAGG
Organism: Carollia perspicillata; assembly: GCA_004027735.1. Classification (NCBI taxonomy): domain Eukaryota; kingdom Metazoa; phylum Chordata; class Mammalia; order Chiroptera; family Phyllostomidae; genus Carollia; species Carollia perspicillata. The sequence continues at coordinate 10,160 of PVKM010050318.1, forward strand.
GAGTCCCAGGTGGTGGAGGCTGCATGGAGTGTCTCCGGGAAACATGTTAATGGCCGTAGTGAGTAATTACTGTAGTTATTCCCCAGTATGTCTGCACACTTTGCATTTTAAATGATGATTTATCATTGTAAGTAGTGTCTGATTCTCACGAGTGTGAGTTAAAAACTATTCCATAAAGGTTTTACTAATTAAAAATTATCCAGCTTTCATTATAATACAGTCTTGAAATCTTTTAGGGTCTCTTGGGATACATCCAAGGACTGTGTACCACAAACCAGTCTGTAGGTTCGATTTTGGTGAGGTTCTGAATAAGGGCGGTGAAATATCAGAAGAGGATTTTATTTCCAGGCATTTCTAGAGGCAGAAATGCGGCTGCTGTCACCTGTTAAAACTCACTGCACACAGCATGACACAGGAGGGTACTCATGACCCTTTGCACGTGAATTTCAACCTCCTGGTGTCTTGTGAGCAGAATCTAGTAATATTCTGGGTAGGGCAGTGCCTGTGTGGAACAGGGACAAAGGCAGCGGGCTCCCCTGTCAGGGTGTACCTGTGGAGGGGGCAGTGTGAGGTTCTGTCCCCTG
>PVKM010050319.1:0-10741 GCA_004027735.1 Carollia perspicillata
TTCTGTTTTAGGTGTGGATGTTAATAACTGTGAGTTTGCTGTCCTTTCACTGTTCATATTTTTTATCTTCTTTTTCTTAGATAAGTCCCTTTAACATTTCGTATAATAAGGGCTTGGTGATGATGAACTCCTTGAACTTGATCTTATCTGAGAAGCACTTTATCTGCCCTTCCATTCTGAATGAAAGCTTTTCTGGATAGAGCAATCTTGGATGTAGGTCCTTGCCTTTCATGACTTGGAATACTTCTTTCCAGCCCTTTCTTGCCTGTAACATCTCTTTTGAGAAGTCAGCTGACAGTCTGATGGGAACTCCTTTGTAGGTGACTGTCCCCTTATCTGTTGCTGCTTCTAGAATTCTCTCCTTCATTTTAATCTTGGCTAATGTAATTATGATGTGCCTTGGTGTGTTCCTCCTTGGGTCCACCTTTGGGACCCTCTGAGCTTCCTGGACTTCCTGGAAGTCTATTTCCTTTGCCAGATTGGGTAAGTTCTCCTTTATTATTCATTCCAATAAGTTTTCCACTTGTTGTTCTTCCTCTTTCCCTTCTGGTACCCCTATAATTTGGATGTTGGAATGTTTAAAGATGTCCTGGAGGTTTCTAAGCCTCTCCTCATTTTTTTGAATTCTTGTTTCTTCATTTTTTTCTGTTTGGTTGTTTGTTTCTTCCTTCTGGTTCACTCCATTGATTTGAATCCCAGTTTTCTTCCCATCACTATTGTCAACCAGAAAGTCTTAATAATAGTCTTATCTCTGTTTCTCATCCCAAACAGGTAAAATGATAGAAGATTACTGGGGAGTATCAAGAAAGGTTCTTGGAGATCTGAAATTCTTGGAGAGTCTTAAGGCATATGACAAAGATAACATCCCCGTAGTGATCATGAAACGGATCCGAGAGAGGTTTATTGACCACCCAGATTTCCAGCCAGCTGCCATTAAAAATGTTTCATCTGCCTGTGAGGGTCTATGCAAGTGGGTGAGGGCCATGGAAGTGTATGACCGCGTGGCCAAAGTGGTAGCTCCGAAGCGGGAGCGGCTAAAGGAAGCTGAGGCCAAGCTGGCCACACAGATGCAGAAACTGAACCAGAAACAAGCAGAGCTGAAGCTAGTGGAAGACCGCCTCCAGGCCCTGAATGATGACTTTGAAGAGATGAATACCAAGAAAAAGTCCTTGGAAAAAAACATTGATATCTGCTCCCAGAAGCTGATCCGGGCAGAAAAGTTGATCAGTGGTCTTGGAGGAGAAAAGGACCGATGGACAGAGGCGGCCCGGCAGCTGGGGATGCGCTACGATAATCTGACAGGGGATATATTATTGTCCTCGGGCACTGTGGCTTACTTGGGGGCCTTTACCGTGGATTATCGGGCCAAGTGCCAAAAGCAGTGGTTGGCCCAATGTAATAATAAGTGCATCCCTGGCTCCAGTGACTTCAGTCTTAGCAACACATTAGGGGATCCCATAAAAATCCGTGCCTGGCAGATCGCTGGGCTGCCAGTCGACTCCTTCTCCATTGACAATGGCATCATTGTGTCCAATTCCAGACGCTGGACCTTGATAATTGACCCTCAGGGGCAGGCCAATAAGTGGGTCAAGAACATGGAGAAAGTGAATAATCTGTCAGTCACCAGGTTCTCAGATGCCAACTATGTGAGAACACTGGAAAATGCTCTGCAGTTTGGCACCCCCGTCTTACTAGAAAACGTTGGAGAAGAGCTGGATGCCTTTATTGAACCCATCTTGCTCAAGTCCACATTCAAACAGCAAGGGGTTGAGTACATGAGACTGGGCGAAAACATCATCGAATATTCCAAGGATTTTAAGTTATACATCACCACCCGTTTGAGAAACCCACATTACATCCCTGAAGTCGCTGTGAAAGTCTGCCTCCTCAACTTCATGATCACTCCCTTAGGTCTCCAAGATCAACTCCTTGGTATCGTAGCTGCCAAGGAGAAGCCAGAACTAGAAGAAAAAAAGAATAAGTTGATTGTAGAAAGTGCCAAGAACAAGAAGCAGCTAAAAGAAATTGAAGATAAGATCTTGGAGGTCCTCTCCTTGTCAGAGGGCAACATCCTTGAGGATGAGACAGCCATCAAAATTTTGTCCTCCTCCAAAGAACTGTCTGAAGAAATCTCTGAGAAACAAAAAGTTGCTTCAGTGACAGAAACACAGATTGATGAGACTCGGATGGGCTACAAGCCAGTGGCTATCCACTCTGCTACAATCTTCTTTTGTATCTCTGACCTGGCCAACATTGAGCCGATGTACCAGTACTCCCTGACATGGTTCATAAACCTCTACGTGCACTCCTTGGCCCACAGCAGGAAGAGTGAAGAGCTCGGGCTGCGCATTGAGTACATCATTGAGTATTTCACCTTCAGTATCTACAACAACGTCTGCCGCTCTCTATTCGAGAAGGACAAGCTGCTTTTCTCCCTCCTCCTGACCATTGGCATCTTGAAAGAGAAAAAACAAATTAACGAAGAAGTTTGGTACTTTCTTCTAACTGGGGGCATTGCCCTGGACAACCCCTTCCCCAATCCAGCTACTGAATGGCTGTCTGAAAAGGCATGGGCAGAAGTGGTTCGTGCATCCATGTTGCCAAAACTGAAAGGCTTGATGGAACATTTTGAACAAAATGCTAATGAATGGAAGCTCATCTATGATGCGGTCTGGCCTCATGAAGAGAAGTTCCCTGGGTCTTGGAACTTCCTCCAAGGGTTGGAGAGGATGGTGATCCTCCGATGTTTGCGGCCTGACAAGATGATTCCAGCCATTCGAGAGTTCATTGCTGAGCACATGGGCAACATGTACACTGAAGCCCCTACATTTGACCTCCAGGGTTCCTACAATGACTCCAATTGTTGTACACCACTGATTTTTGTGTTGTCTCCTGGTGCAGATCCAATGGCGGGTAAGGGTCAAATGTTGTGTGAAGGATATAAAGAGCTCAGAACATGAATGAATGACAAGCAGCATGTCCCTTGTAGCAGGAGTCTCTAATTCAGATGATTTTGAAGGCTGGCCAGTTAATAGGCCAAGATGGGTTTGGGCTACTAAAGACTTTTTTCCCACCAAAACAGGCCAACTGCTAGTCAGTGCCCACAGTTGTGCCATCATCTGTGAGCAATATCATTTAATTTTTCAAGAGAAACAAGAAATACAGAAATCACCCATTTTTACATTTTGATAATTCATTCATATTTTTTCTTAAAAATTGTATGAGGGCCAAGCTGGGGCTAGATTTAGTATGGTTGCTAGTTTGTAACCTGTGTCTTAAATCATTTTTTTCTATCACTTCTCTCAGCTAAGCTCTTCTTTTTTTTTAATTTTTTAATTTTTGAATAATTAATACTGTGAGTAATAATAAAAAAATTAAACAGTGCCAAAAGGTATAGGATTGTGGCTCAACCAGTGCTATTTTGCCCCCTCAAGGGACATTTAACAAGGTAGGGAAATACTTTTGGTGTCACAACCAGGGGGTACTACTGGCATCTAGTAGACACAGGCAAAGGATGGATGCTGCTAAACATCCCGCAATACATAGGACAGCCCCCACAACAAAGGATTATTCAGCCCAGAATGTCAGTAGTGCTGATGTTGGGAATTTCTCATACAGAGTGAGAGGTACATCTTTTTCCTAATGTTCCCAGATGAAACTACTATTACTAGTTTGTGTATCTTTCCAGAAATTGTTTGTACTTATTAAAGGGTATGAGCTGTTGACAGGAATAGATTAGTTTTCTGTTGTGTTGGAACATCTCAAAGCTTTACTTTTCTCTATTGCTGAATGAAGAAAGAGTACCAGAAATGCAAATGACAAGGTTGATGTGTTCTCCTGTGAAAGTTGAGGAGTTTGGCACATATCCTGACCCAGATAGAAAGCCAGCACCCTGCCCCTAAAAGGAAGTCAGAGGAAGCAGCTGATATGAATTGGTACCCTTTCCAGGTTCCTATGCCAAAATATTATTGCCAAAAATCAATTTATGACCCCTATGTTGTACCTTTACTTTTTTTCTATATGTCCTTTATGTGGCAGATTTAAGTAAGAGACAGTAGCAGAAACCAGGAAAGGTAAAGAATAGAAGTGGGAAAATGGTCAGAATTTGGTCTGTGAATTGATGGTGTGCTGCCAGAGGACAGGACACACATCCAGAGGTGAACAATAGCATATTCCTTTCCCCTGTACTAGAGGCTCGATCAGATTCAGCATGAATAACTTCTCAGGAAACTCCACAGGTCAGGAGGGACACACTTTCTGGTTGTCCTTATTTTTCTGATTAAGACAGATCAGTGGACTCAAGCATTGTCCACCTGACCCAACTTCTGACTCCTCCACCACTTCCCTAATAAAGTTCCCCATCAGCCTTTCACTTAATGTAACAGTTCTCAGTCTTTGCTGCACATGGGAATCACCTGGGGAGTTTCCAGAAAAATCTCCATGCCTAGGCCACGCCCTTGACCAATTAAATTAAAATTTTGGGAGTAAGACCCAGGCATTGCGTTTTATAAAGTTTTTCATGTAATTCAAATGTGCATCCAATATAGGAAGCACTGACCTAATGGTTTTAGCAGCCTTAGAAAATCATTACCTGGATCCATTATTTCATTAAAGGCTGCAAAATGGTGATATGTTAATCCTATCATTCTTTCCACATTTATTAGCTGAAACTCTCCTATAAAGAATTTAAAAAAAAAAATTTCCCTTTGTCAACTCTGAATATACTTTGAAAAGAACAAGCTGAAAAGATGCTTGGTTCATTTTCTTTATTTATCAGCTTTATGAATAATGAGTTTGAGCCCTATTAACTTCCAAAGTTAGTTAAGCAATAAGATATTTTTTGGTTCCATTGTGAATGCATGGATTTTAACAGACCAGATGTTTCAAATATGGTGGTATTTTAATCTACTGCCATCAGTATTCTTTTTGATGCTCAAATTATTCAATCACTGGCCTGTGGGAGCACCTTCATGCCTTTATCCTTTTCATATAACCCCAGTAGTTTTTAATTTTTGATAGCTTCCTTGGCATAGAGAGTCCAGGCTCACCTTGTACAAACATTTCTTCAAGGAACTCCAGTTCTCTTAGCAGCTCATGGTATTTGGAGGCCACTACCAGGGTGCTGGGGTGCCCATTACTACTGGATAGATCCTTATTGGCAGTCTGTACTGATTCTCTTTTTTATCCTCACCTGAGGACATGCTTATTGATTTTAGAGAGAGGGGAAGGGAGGGAGAAAGAGAGACAGAAACATATGGGAAAGAGAAACATTGATCTCAGTTGACTCTCATACACATCCCATTTGGGGACTGAAGCCACAACCGAGGCATGTGCCCTGACCAGGGACCAAACCTGCAACTTTTCTGTTTAAAGGATGACACCCAACCAACTGAGCCACACTGGCCAGGGCCACTGATTCTCTCTTTGTCTGTATCTAACCTGCTGTTTTAATCAATCAGGGCTTTGAGCTTTCGACTTCAGTAACAATGTTTTTCATTTCTCAAACTTTTATTTGTTTTACCTTAAATCCATTTATTTTTTTCATAGCACTCTGAATTTTGTCAGCTCTATGTTCCTTCTTCAATGATTTTTCAGATTTTTTTATGCTCTTTTTCAGAGGCTATATTAATCTCCTAGAGCTTCCACAACAAATAACAAAGACTGATGGCTTAAACAATAGAAATGTATTTTCTCCCAATTCTGGAGATTAGAAGTACAATAAGGTGTTGGCAGGGTTGATTTCTTCTGAGGCCTCTCTTCTTGGCTTGTTCATGGCTATCTTCCTTCTGTGTTTTCACATAGTCTCTTAATGAGTGTCCTAATCTCCTTTTCTTGTAAGGACACCAGTCATACTGGATGAGGACATACCCTAATGACCTCGTTTTAATTTAACTACCTCTTAAAGACCCTATCTACAAATACAGTCACATTCTGAGGTCCTGGGAATTAGGACTTCAAGATATAGATTTGGAGGGGTCAGAGTTCAGCCTGAGACAGAGACCATATGTAATCTTTGGGTCCTCCTGTTTGTCGTATGTGCTGACTATCCCTAATAGTGATGTATTTTCTCATTTACTTGGTAATTTTTTATTGTGAATTGACAATCAGAAAGCTCATGTTATTTTGTGAGAATGTCAAATACTTTAGGTTTAGGAGTGCCTTAACAGAACAATTTTACATATGCAAACAACAGTGCCCCAAGGGTTTCAAGTTCTGAACCAATTTTATAAGGTAAAGTTCTCAGTTTGGTAATCCTACACACAGATAAAGCTGTACCCCTCATTGCATTTGGCATAGGCTGGGTATTGATTTCTCATGGGAGAGTTTTCAATTTTTTCTATCCAGGCTACAAGCTTTCCATCCAGGATGGACAAGCTTTCATATTACTTCTTGAGTCAATAACCAGATTTCTGGCCTTCTCAACATAAAGGTGCAGTCCTTTGAGAATCCTGACTTTATTTTTAAAAAGTCTTAGTTCCAGCCCTGGCTGGTATAGCTCAGTGGATTGAGCGTGGGCCTGCGAACCAAACAACCACAGTTTGATTCCTAGTCAGGGCCCATGCCTGGGTTGCAGGCCAGTTCCCAGCAGGGGATGCATGAGAGGCAACCATACATTGATATTTCTCTCCCTCTCTCCTTCCCTTCCCCTCTAAAGATAAATAAATAAAATCTTTTTAAAAAGTCTTAGTTCCAGAATCCCATCTCTTTTGAGTGCAAAGTTGTTATACCCATCTCCCATAGACAAACTCCAACCTTCAAACTGGTTAAATAAAGGATGGTATTTTACCAATGGTGAAATACTATGTAACCATGAAAAAGAATAAGACCTTTACAAATGTACTGATGTGGAAAATTCTAACTGAAAAAAGTAAATGTAGTATTCTACAATTCATGTAAGTACAAGAGCATGTACACATGATTTAAATGCATAAAATATCTCTGGTAGGATTGACAAAACCTAGTAACGTTGCTGCCTCTGAGAGAGAAAAATGAGAGACTTGCTTCAAATTTCACTGTACAAACACTCTTTTTCTTAGTAAAATAAATTTCTAAAAACCCAGTCCCCAGTTTTTTGGTTCTGTGCTCACCTCTCTAGTTTTGATTTCCCTCTTTATTTTTGGCACATGGGAATTTCTTTTTCTTTCAAACTATGATTTTTTTTCAGTTTGTGTAATTTTTTTTAATCAAGAGTGTCTGTGCATTCAGAGCAAAAGAGGCATCAATAGTATCTGCATTCTCCATCTTACCAGAAGTCTAAAGCTTCTCCAGAGACTTGCTTATTTTGTAATTAACAGAAGCCAGTGAGTTTCTTTCTGAGTCCAGAATTTTAATGTAACCCCTCATTTTGTGATGTTATTATTAATGTGGTCTTAGCTGGCTTGTTCTCTTTTAAAAGACCCTTTTCTTTCTGGTCTCAGGCTTGCTGAAGTTTGCTGAAGATCTTGGCATGGGAGGTGCCAAAACACAGATCATATCCCTTGGCCAAGGCCAAGGCCCTATTGCGGCCAAAATGATCAACACTGCCATCAGAGAAGGCACCTGGGTGGTCTTACAAAACTGCCATCTGGCCACAAGCTGGATGCCTCCACTGGAGAAGATCTGTGAAGAGGTGATTGTTCCTGAGAGCACCAACATCAGATTCAGGTGAGACGCTACCCCACCTTTTCTTGTCTCTGGGCCCCAGCTGGAGCCCCAGACAACATGCTGGTGGCAGGGAAGGCAAAGATGAATAAGACACAGTTCTGCCCTTAAGCAGTGTGGGGTCAATACATGGCTCCCCCACTACCCATAATGAGGACTGGCCAGGGGGTCCGTGGCCCAAAGGAATGTGTATTATTTTGGGAATGGATTGTAACTCCCTCCTCATCTCCTTTTGGGAGTGGCTTCTTGCCCTGTGACTGTTCTTTGACCTTTTTCTTCTGTACTTCCACACTGATGCAGTGTAGCTTTGGGCCACACTTAGGTTTGTGCAATCTGGACCTGTGCTGCCTTTGTCTAGGACACCTTATAATGAGCCTCAGACTGGAGGAGGTGCAGTCAGTCTCTCTTGACCTACCACTGTCAGTGCACTCTACTGTAATGTGAGTAATAAACAGCATGTCTGCATCAGCTAGTCTATTGGGTGGTTTTTCTTGGAACATCATGAACACTTAAGTGGCTCCCTGGTTTGGGGCTCCTGTGTTATAGGAGCTCTCAGTGTAGCAGAAGGCAGCCCACAGGTGAATAATGCTCATGTTCTAAGAAGAAGCACAGAGCACAGAAAAGGAAAGGTCAAGTCGGGGAGACCTGGAGAAATGACATTTACCTGGGGTTCGGAAAGATAGTACAAGTTTGCCAGGAAGGACATTCCGCCAGAGGGGACAGCATTGCAACAGCAAAGATGCATATTAAGGAAACACTGAGAAGTTATTCTATAACTCTTGGGCACATTCTGTGAGGTGTTGTGTGATAGGAAACATGTCTGGGAAGGTATATTAAATATCAGCAAATCTGATTTTAAAAACTACCTTCTTACGGGTGCTGCAGCCTCAACAACGTGCCTGCCCCCATGGCCACAGTGGCCATGCTGCCCACCTTGGCCACCTCAGTCTCAGCCGAGCTCCCACCTCTGACACTGGGACCTCAGCCAGGCCCCAGAACCCCAACCTCAGCAGTGGAGGCAGCGGTGTGCCCGCACAGTCACTGCAGTGGTGCACGCCCACCCTGCCACAGCAGCGATAGTGGCACCCCTGCCCCCACTCCTCCAGACTGGGGCAAGGAAGAAATAGGAGGTGCTCCCCTATAGAAGAGCAGCAAGGCTCAGGAAGTTAGCAGTCCCCAGAAGGACTTAATGCAGTAGGGGAGCTCAAACACCCTGAAGAGACTTTGAGAGTGCCCAGCACCTAGGACAGCAAAGAGCCAGAAGGTGGTTTGTGAGTTGGCCCTAAGTGGTGCACCTCAAGAACAGTACAACTGGTGGACTGAAGGCATAAGCTTGGCACAGAAGGGCAGTGGGGGCCCGACGGCAAACTGAGGAACTGGGCTGGAGGCTGGGCAACTGTGAAGAGTGCAGCCCAGACCTGGCCCCAATCCTCACAAAACCATAGGAAAGCAGGTAAGTAAAACCAAGCCCCCTCAGCCTGCTGCAGCCAGAAAAAACAGCAGAACTCGCTTTGCCAGTTTAAAGTGAGCAGGAGGCTTTTCTTTATGTATATACATATATATTTTTTAATTTTACTGTTTTTTCCCCCCAAGTGAGACAATAAGACCAGGAGCTGTGAAATAACTGGAGTCAGACCCAAAGAGGGATTTATAAGGCTAATCCCAGCAATTGAGAAACTGAGACACATTTCACTTTGCTATTCCAGAGAACTTGCAAGATATTGTATATTTGTATTATTATTATTTTTCATGATTTTTACCTCTTTTATTTTATTAGTATTTTTTAAATTTCTCTTCTTTCTATTTAGTTTTCTTCATTTTATTTGTTTGTTTAATTGCACTGTTTTACTAGTTTTCCTTGGTCTCTCTTTCATAGAGCATTTTTAAATTTCCTTCTTTCACTTCATTTGTGTTCCAGTAGCACACTACTCGAGGTCCTGTACTTCCCACTCTGGTTATTCAGATCACATAGATTCTGTCATATGATTGTTGCTCCATTACTATTGTAAATAATTATTGTTCCATACAATTGTAAATACTACACAGCATCCCTCCAGGATCTTACCACATTTCACTGTCTTCCAGGAATTTTATTACTGTTGTAATTAACTCTATTCTCTCCCATACTACACCTATTTTCTATCATTTAATCTCACTATATCTCATAACCTGACCTTCCACAAACTCTGTTTCCTAGATTCAACTCACAATCCTTCCCCCCTCTAACAAGAGTCTTATTTTTTTTCTACCCTTTCTAAAAAGTGGATAGTTGGGTGAAATATCACACTTAACACTATACTTATCCAAAGGATCTCCTATCTCTTCTCTGTGGGTTGGTACTGTAAATCCCATAGAATGCCCTCCCACTGTCTTAATCCATTTTGCCTCTCCCCTCCAACTGATCACATAAAAGAATAGGTGAGAGCTGTGAACATCAGTATACCTGCTGGAAGGTAGAACCCACCAACAAAGGAAACACGAATAGATAATAAAGAAAGATGGTGAAGGAGTGAGTGGAAGCCACACTAACCTCCACCCAGGACCAATCTGTAATTACAACTAAATGATGGAGAAATTACCCAGAACAAACAAATGAACAATAGTGAGAGAGAAGGCTCAAAACCTTGGACAGACAAAAGAACCACCTTCGACACAAGCTGTCTGCACCTGAACAGCAGCATACAAGATGTGGTGGGTGGAGTGACCCTCAGTTACCCAACTGGAGGGAAGGACCCACCAAAGGAAGATCCAACAACAATCAAAACACAAATACATACAGAGAGCAAACATAAATGACAGCCTAAGAGCAGTAAGTTCAGGAGATCAAGGAGACAGCACCACTGACTCTCACAGCTCTCCTAGCATAGAAGTTCACACCACAAACCCAGGGAGTCAGAACAGATCAATTTAAAAAGCAGAGGTTAACAAGAACAGTCTCACAAACAATGGGAAGACAAAGAGACAATCCCCAAACAAAAGGAAAGGAGGAAGCCTCAGAAAGGATGATAAATGAAATAGAAGCAAGTCAACTATCAGATACTGAGTTCAAAGCAATGGTTATCAGGAAGCTCAATGAGCTCACTGAGAATTACCAAAAACT
>PVKM010050320.1:0-10734 GCA_004027735.1 Carollia perspicillata
ATTGGTATGATTATCACTCCAACATATAATCTTCTTACTCCTTGTTTTATTTCTTTGTAATATTCAAACATCAAGACACACACTTGAGAAAAGAATGTTCAAAACATTTTCAACTTAAATTGGAAAATATGAATTTAGTTCTTTCTTTTCAGTTGAGAGGTAGACAAAAGCAGTTATCTTTGTAGTTAGACTGAGACCTAATTGCTTGTCTATTTTCTCTTTCATATTTCTAGGTGCATAGTAACCAGGTAGCCCTTCTTCCCAGTCCCGGTAATCTGCTGAAAAGTTTAACCTGGTTTATTGATGGAGGACAACAGAAAAATATCTTGTAAATTCCTTCCTATAAAAGGGAATGTGCAAATCTTTGTGTGGATGTATGTTTTCATTCCTTTGGGTAGATTTCTAAAAATAGAATTGCCCCATCATATGGTAATTCTGTTCAATATTTTGAGAAACTGCCAAACTTTTCCAAGGTACCTGCACCATCAATACTGTTTAAAGGTTCCAGTTTCTCCACATTCTTGCCAACACTTCTTATTGTCTATTTTTGCTATATTCATACTAGTGGGTGTGAGTTGATATCTCATTGTGTTTTTTATTTTAATTTTGCTGATGACCAATGATGCTGAACATTTTTCATGTGCTTATCAGCCACTCACATATCTTCTTTGGGAAAATGTCAATTCAATTTTTTTGCCCAGATGAGTGTTCTTCAAACTGTTTTTTTTCTTTCGCATACCCCCTAGAAAAATTTTGGAGAGCTATATAATCCTTATTTTTATTTTAAATTGTCTAAATTTTTTAATCATAAGTTTAAATAGTTGCTAGTTGCAAAAGATGTAATTTTTCATGTATTTTAAATATAGACATTTAAAAACAAAATTAAGTCACACTTTTAAATATAACAAATGGAACCTAACAGAAAACCAACATGTTACCCATCACCATTCATTTAAAAAAAGGCATGAACAAGTTCTTCTTTACCGTTCGCCAATTTTTTAAAAAGATTTTATTTGTTTAGTTTTTAGAGACAGGGGAGGGGAGGGAGAAAGAGAGGGAAATAAATATCAATGTGTGGTTGCCTCTTGCACGCCCCCTACTGGGAACCTGGTCCACATCCCAGGTATGTGCCTGACTAGGAATTGAACTGGGGACCCTTTGGTTTGCAGGTTGGCACTCAATCCACTGAGCCACACCAGCCAGGGCTACTCTTCACCAATTTTATAGTTCTTTTTTTTTCTTCTGAAACTCTTATTTCCATTACTCTTTCCCACATTAGTTTATCCTTAATATAATAAGTCTTATGCCTCTAAGTCATGTGTTATATGTCATCCTTATTCTCTATATTATAAAAGGTATAAGAATTATAAATTAAGCATTATTTCATGTAATCATAATCATCTTAGTATTACAAAGTATTCTGAATCATGATTACAAGTAATATTAGTACACAATTACCCAAAACATGCTTATAAGTTTTAATAAATAATCATTAAAATAAAGAATGAACTTCTATTTGTAGTGTAGCTCTCAATTAACCCATTCATCTTTGAGTGAATAGTACTGATTGCTAGAATGAATAATAAAACAATTCTCTTTCTTCTTTTAAAAAACACACACATGGGCACACACAGATATAAAATAAAAATTGCTGAAAAATCTTGTTTACCTAAACAATATGAGAGTATACAAGTATACATATAAGTATATATGAATATAAGTACACAGAAATAGAAGTTTGTATGTTGTTTTATATTGTTTTAGCAATGTGACTCCATAATGGAAATTTTTTCTAAATTTTGAGATGAAAAGCACCTATTAACGTATTGTAAAAAATATTTAATGATCAATCAGCTAATCAGTCTATTAAGTACTCCTTTAATTTTGTTAAAAGCAAAGACTCGGTAAGCACCTAGCTTCATAAGGAGTATCTTTGGATGATTAAAGTAATTTATTCACTTCATTCCTGGAAGTAGACCAAAACAGGCTTCACCAAGTCTTATCAAATGGCTATAAATTATACCTATTCCTTTTTCACTTAAAGGCACCTTGATACATAACTCGTTATACTTAGAAAGGGCTGGAATAGGAATACTTTCAAAACAATGTTAAGAGTTAAGAAGAAAATTACCTTCCTATGCGATTTAAATGCATTTTGTTAACTGTGTGGCTGCAGATTTAGCTCATGCAGTTTATGGTGAAGTTGGGAAAAGAGAATTAGCACAGGTTCTCAGGCAGATGGTTTTTACGAAGGACTGCACCTGGCCTTGAGGGTGTGGAAACATCCCCTCGGCACCATGTATGCCTGGGAGCCCCTGGGAAAGCCCCCCATCCCTCCGGGGGAACAGGTGGCCCGGTTTGAAGGTGGCTGCACTCAGTGAGTGGCAACGCCAGATCTAGGATCACACAGCTCAACCGCAGTCCAGTGCTTTCCCCACCTTGTCAGGTTGTTTCCCAAAGCTCGATGGACTTTCAAATTATCTACAGAGCAACATCACACCCAGAAAATTGCGTTTCCTGGGAAAGATGATACTTGCTACATTTGGCTCACCTGGAGGACTCTCTCCCCCAACCCACTATTGGAAGTAACAGCGGGTCCACTCACCATTTGTGATGGTTATCATCCTAACACCCAGAGATTGTTTGCATGTCCTTTCTCTCATCCTAGACTCCAGCTACTTTTCTTGGGTACCGAGTTCCAGTTCTTAGGCCCATTGCTTCAAAGGGAAGCCAGCAAAACACACATTTTAAAAGTAGACAAAGGACCAAAGACAAGATGGAGTGGGGTTAGAGAGAGATTCCATTCTTCATGCTGGGGTTTGGGTGATAGGAGAAAAACGGACCTAGCACTTGCTGTTTCCACACTTAATTCTAAAGCAAGAATAAGAGAAGCATCTGCTTTTTTCCTCCTTTCATTGTCAACTGATGAAAAGAAAAAATCAGAAGAGAGAAAAAGAATTCTATGGTGTTAGGTGAATAGGAACCAATTCAACTGAAAAGTATCGAGGTGTTCAGCTGTGATTACAAATCTATTTTGTAGGAAAGATGAGTTTAATGCAAATAAGCAAATACACATCCCCTGAAAACTTCAATTAGTAACTCTTCCTTTCTTCCCTCAAACATCTCATTCTGCTGGCTTTTGCTTAGGTTCTGTCTTTGGGTCATGTCTGAACTAAGGTAGTAGCAAGTCCCAGTTTGGGGCCTAATGCTATCTATACACTTGAACTTTCATTCCCGATCACTGTTGAGATTTGAGTGATCCCCTGTCCTAGCTTAGCCAGTTTTTTTCACCCTTTCGATACTTCTGAATTGGAACATCTCAGGTTGGCAGAGGACCTAACATGCCATTTAGGGTCAAGGCCAGCTCGGTGGTGGAGTGATTGCCTTTGCTTTGTGCCTAGAGCAGTCTCTCTCACCTTTGGGCAGCTCTGAATTGTATAAGGAGCCAAGCCTTCCCCCCATCTGTAATTTAAGTGTTGAGACTGTGTGCTGTACTTAAGTAAGCTTTCTAAATTTGAAAACTAATCTGGAAGAAATTTTTAATTTGGATAGCTGTAAGAATCTAGGTAATGGGCAAAAATTTTTGGGTCATAAAAAATAAGAAAGCACTTTGCCAATTGAAATCTCTCAGGCCTATTCTAAAGCACATCTGTTCCTCTAATGTGATTTGGCAGTGTGGTTTATTCAATCTGTAAGATAAAGTGATACTGAAAGAGGCGGGGAATCTTTTTCAGTGTGCTTTTTCTCTCTAGGTAATGTAATAATATGAGGAATCGCTAGTTAGCAATATGGCATCCAGTCTGTATCTGGAGCGAGGTGCCCAAATGCAATTTGGGTCTTATAAAATTTTGCAGTGATGGATGTCTATTTTTGGAGGCTGCTAACAGAGCAGAGAGCTGCCATATCTGGTTTGTGTCTGTAGTGCTGTGCCTAATAGATCATTATATGGATTACTTTACTTCCATGTGGTTTGAGCATCCTCCACTCTGATTATTGTAGCACTTTTTGTACCACTATACAAATTTAAACTTTGTAGGGAAAAAAAGTGAGAGCTCTTATTTGCCTAGCTCTTCTCAAAAACATTCTTTCACATTGGTCATAACTTTGGTGTGAGAATGCAGACAGACCTTTACCCAGCTGTGTGGCCTTGACCAATATTCTTAAATTTTTGGAACCTCATTTTCCTCCTCGTAGCATGAAAATTGATTCAATCATATAATATAGCTGAGTTCTTCAGGTATATAGTTTAGGCTTCAGTCTAACTAAACCTTAATTTCCACATCTTTAAAATGAGGATGATTTTAACAGCCAACTCGTCAGGATTTTGTGCTGATTAAATGAAATTCTCCCAGTAAATGACTTAGCACAGTGCCTAACACAAAGCTATTATTAATATTAACGCACACAGTTATGCTTAGTAAATGCAAACTTTCCTTTCCCTTATGCTCTTTTATGATAGGATTATAATTTCATTTCCTATCAGTCCTTCTCAGGTTTGGTCACCTGGGAGGTGGGTTAGTCTGCCATTTGGTCTCTCTTCTGATTGCTACTTCGTTTGGCCTTTCCCCAGTTCGTTGGCACTTTTCTGGAATACAGGAGAGCCGAGACGCTCAGATGAGTGCCTGTCAGTGCACAGCATTTCTTTGGCAAAAGTCCAGTTGAGGAAAGACATCCTCCAAAGAAAGTTTTGAGATTTCCCCTGATTTAAATACATCTTGGCCATCCCGGGAAGAGTAACTGCTATGGATGACCTCCCAGTCAAACTGCACCATGGAAGTAGAGGCCTTTATTTTAGGCATGATGAACTCCACATCTATGAGAAATATTTTGCCGCCAGCCTTGCCATCGGTCTGGCTTGTTCTCCAACCATCCACCTCATCTTGGTGGCATTATTGCCCTTTCCCCTTCCCACCCTACACTCACTGCTTGAGGTCCTCAAGCTCCTTCTCTTGTTTTATTCAAAAGCTATTATCAACCTCATATTTAATCTTAGGCATAAAGGACTGATACTAGCTTTGACCCTATATATTCCATTGATGTTGGCATTTTAACAGTAGTCAAAGCTAAGGGACGATGCTCTCTGAGTAGCAGAGCATCTGGAATACAGTCTTAATGTGCGAAGCAACTGGGGCTTGCCTAATCTTTCGGGAAGGGCCCCAGGAAGGGATATGAAAAAGGATAGAGTTGTCCATGCGTCACTGTCAGATTTAGGGGAATAGTGCCCAGTGACTTCGACGACAGGAAACCTGGCTGACAGCCCTGGCCCCACCGTTATAGGAGACATGGCTTGGGCTGCCATGCCAAGGGCAAATAAAGGCCCTTACTTCCGCAGGCCTTTAAGCATCCTTATCTAGAGAGCGAGGACACTAACTCCTGCCCATCTGTTTCTGACTCACAGTACTGCTGCGGGAAGCCAGGCATCCAGGCAGAAGCATGCAGGAATCTTCAGCTCTCTTTGTAAACACCCCCACTATCATCTCTGTTATGCGACAATGCAATAAGGATCATATGGAAAAGAAATCTGCAGGTCATGAGAATCAGCAATTGAAAAACCAAAGCTAATACTTCTGCCTCCCTAGGACTTTCTGCTCTGGCTGGGAGTTATATCCAATGGCTACAGTGTGGAGGGACAGTAAGAAGGGAGAATCTACTCCATAAAAGGCATAACCAAAGCAAAAGTTAAGAGCTGTTAAAGAAGAAGAAGCTGGTGGACATGGGTGGAAAACATGTATATTCCTTTTCAATCCCAAGAGTCTATAAAGCATAGCCTATATGTTATTTTTTAAATTGGGACATTTATTCATTATCAAACTTGACATAAAATTGGAAGATTTAAAAACTATTGCAGCAGATTTGAACAATGAACCAAAAGTATTTATATTAATATTAAAGAATAGGTTTCATGGAAATAAAAACAAGTAATATTTTTAGGTTAAAAAAAAGCAGCAGTATAAATTAAAAGCCTTAGGTTTCAAAGTTTTTTTTGTTAAGTCGATATAAATTCAATATGAAGCAGCAACATAAAATTACTAAACACGACTTTCATGCAGTATTGGAATAGACTAATAGGAATACGATATCTGCTGGTATTTAGAACAATAAGAACACCCACTGCATAGATCAAACATGATACCGTGCAGAACACGTGGCACAGTGACCGGCCACAGGAATATCGATTCGTTTGATTTGTTCGACCTCTTCATTTTCTCAAATTGTAGCGACTGTTGCTCTTCCCATTCTTCTTTTCTTTGAGACATCTCTCAGGACTTTGCTTTTTATTATTTAAATTTTGCCTAATTCTTTGAAACATCACTTGTATATGCTTTGTCTGCTTAGTTATTTTAAAAGTAATTTCTAGTACACATTGTTATTCAGATAGCAACTCACTCATTTTTTTAAAAAAACCGATCTCTTATAAAATTTCCTAGAACTCAATAACAAAAATTTAAACTCAAACATTGCATACCATTGTGATAATCATCATGGAGATCACAGTAATAGCTGGAATGAACATGTATGAAGACCATTTTACTATACATTTTAAATTTATGTAATGTATTTTTTAAAATTTATTTTATAATTATGTGTGTGTATATATATGGTTTACAGTTTTTTATCTTGATGTAAAATTTACCTTCAGTGAAATGTACAACTCCTGTTACATTCTGATTTTTGACAAATACTCACACCTAACCCAGTCCAAACTTCCCGAGAGCAAAAACAGTATCGTCACCCCCGGAATTCCCTCGTGCCTCCTCTCAGGCATCCCTCACCTCACACTTACTAAAGCAAACACTGTTCTGATTTTTCCCATCATCCACTAGTTCGCCTGATCTGGAACTTCATCTAAATGAAATCACACAGCGTGAAGCGTTTCTCTAAGACTTCTTTCACTATCAGTATCCTGTTTCTGAGATTCGTCCATACTCTTGTGTGTACCAGCAGCTGGTCCTTTTACTGTGTTCAGGTATTTTTCAAGCCCTTTGGAGACAGGGACTGTGCTACAGCTAGCTCTGCTGCGCCCTCCCCTCCCCGCCCCCATGGCGCTTGTACAAAATTGTGCACATTAGAAGGGTTCCGCTGGCCCGTGGCGACTCCATGAATGAATGAACGTACGAGTTATTTACTCAACCCACGAGCCATTTAGACACAATCAAGTTTCGCTTTTCTAATCCCGACGGTCTCTTAGATTTTCAACTCACCAGAGCCAGTGTTCTATATCGTGGTGTCAGAAGCCTGCCTGCTTTAAAGCCGGAATGCAGGGATCCGCCCATTTGCAATTCTGCAGCCGCTTCCGCCGCAAGCGTGCAGCAGGGAGGCACCGGCGAGACAGCGCACTGCGTCCCTGGACGGTTCCTCAAGGCTGAGGCAGCCGCCCTACCGGCTTTGTCTCTTGCAGACAGAAATGCTTTTCCTCCCTCTTTGCAGTCAACCTCACATTCCTCCGACTGACTTATTAGACCACTGGAAAGGTCAGCAAAGAAACCCAGGCGCTGCATGGAATATCTTTGAGGCTAGTCAGTCCCCAAATTGCAGAAGCAGCATGTATTTCCCTGCAGTCAGGGAAGCACGATTCAACGCACAGGGTTAGTCCACTTGGTTCTGCAGGGTCTGGCTGTGACCTGCCCGAAAGATTGCACATTGGGCTCTTTCAAGTCCCTAACATACTCTCTTACCTGTGAATCTTGTGACTGTGATTAAGGACAAGGACTGTGGAGCAGGCCTCTGGGGAAAAATACATTGCCTTGGCTAGTTCGGTGAGGCAGGCGTTTAGGGGTTTGAACCTGTCACCATCATTTCTGCTGGGACAGCAGCAGGTTCCGGTCATTTCTAACACTGCACGTGTCCTGAATGTAAACGTGCTTTTCAATTTTAATCTATTCAGATGACATTCTTGTCTCTGCTGCGATCTAAATTTTATATAGCCGCATAGCACACTTTGCGATGCATTACTTCACAACGTGATGCTGTAAAATGAGGCATATTTTGTATTACAGTCAGGAGAGTCTTGTTCCAAATGTATTACCAAGGGGCAGGAGATTCATGTTTGATGATTCCTATAGTAAGGATAATATATAAAGAAATGCACCGGTTATAAGAAACAGAGAGGATATACATTTGTGGCTTCCACACACTATACATTTTCTGTTGATTTTACTTGTTTCCTTTTTAAAAGCTAAAAATTTGTAGAAAGTACGATAAGCTCCAATAATGAGATGGTGAGTGCCAGCATTTTCTCATTTATTCTTTACGGCAACTTTAAGGTCATGTTTTCAAAGAAAAGTGGAAAGAGTGGAAAGTGAAGGTGTTGTACTTAGAAAAAAGGTGGAAGTCATGATGTAGTTATCTCAAAGAGTTTAGGTCAGCTAAGTTGCATTTTAGGTCACTAATTGTAGAAAAGGTGTCTTGCAAACTGATGTTTAGAGTAATGTTTAAAAAGTAACACCACCATACAAATACACAATTCATTGCCATCACTGGTTGTCTGAATGGAGCATGCTCATCAACTATTTCCTCGTGGTATATACGTCACTTCATAGCCGTGTCCTCCAAACACGGAGGTTCACTACACGCTTGCCGGACTGCAGACTGTGGCACGCAGTTATCGGACCCCACAGAGACATGTGCAAGTGGCAAATGCCCGTGGCTGCAGTGAGTGCAAACAGTGGAGCACAGCCCAGACTAGAAGCAGAGAGAGCTTAGGTCTCAAGTAGCTGTGCGAGCTGGCAAATTACTTAACTTCTCTGGGCCTCAGCTATTTGCTCTGAATAATAACCACCAAGGGGACTTTACAATGATTAAATAACAGATACCAAATACCCATCATAGCGTAGGTGTCCTGTACATGTTTATATCCTTCATTTTTCTTTGCCTCCACAAACCGAGGCCAGCTTTGCTGACAATAATATATTGACCTGGTGGTGAGTTGAGTAGAGACCCATCTGTTGTCCTGGACCAGGACTGTTTCCACAGCTTGCTGGTGGCAGGAGAATTTGCTTTCTTGCTCTTTGGACCTATGCTTTTCATGAGGCTTGCCTTGTAAGAATTTCACCCTGAAGCTGAACTTTTCAAACAGAAGATGACACAGAACTCCTGCTGTGCCAAAGCATTTCAGAATAATGAGATCCACTAGACCCTATCCACCTGAAGCTTTCTGACTCTGGGCACTGGAGAAGAAGTAAAACTTTATCAGTGGTCTTAGGTTACGTTTTATGAGCTTTGTGGTAATGTTAACATATTTTATTTTAAACTAAACTACTTCAAACTGTCTCTTAGGGGATTAAGGAGATGTCAGGGATAACCAATCTGGAAGAAATTTTATTAATGAGTTTCATCAACATACTTCCACATTTGTTTTTCAAATAATTGTATGTTTTGTGGGCAGCCCTCAACCAATGTCATGTCGGTAAAGAACATTCTTACAGGGGAATAAATGCCCAAGTGTGCAGCAACACGCAAAGTCCTCTTTTAAAGAAGTAATGACACCACTGCAAACAGCACTGATGCAACACATTTATGGTGAGGTGGGAGAAAACATTAAGAATTTTTAAAAGTTGCTCATTTAACTTTGCTTTGACACACAGAGTAAGTGTCATGTGGTCATGCAGAGCAAAATTCTGCAAAGAGGATTTAAAACAGGAAATGACTGTACAGAATTTTTTAAAGATTATTTATTTATTTTTAGAGAGAGAGAAAGGGAAGGAGAAAGAGAAGGAGAAAAACATCTACCAGTTGTTTCTTGCATGCCTGCAACCAAACCTGGAATTGAACTGGTGACCTTTCAATTCACAGGCTGATGCTCAATCCACTGAGCCACACCAGCCAGGACTGGACAGAATATTTTTTAAAAGAGGTAGGCACCTAACAAAGGAAGTCTGAAGGTAGTTACCAAAACTCAGATGTCGGAGGGGTTCAGGAGCCCTTCCATAGCAAGACTGTAGTGCAGAATGAGGTGGCTGTGCCAGGAGTTATTTTTTTAAAAAAGGAGTATTAAAAAAAAAAAGGAGATCTAACTATAGTTCATGTGCCCCTCTCTCCACTCCCTGTTCACCGGGTTCCAGAACACCAAGGGCCCTGAGCCCTCATTCCCACCCTTCCCCACACCTGTGTGCCTCCCTTTTCAGCTGCCCAAGGGCTGGCAGCAGGTGGCCCACAGGTTTCTTTCTCTGCAGTATTTCACCCCTACCCCTGCAGCATCCATCAGCCCCTCCCTCTTTCTGGGCAGCCTTCTCTGCAGTCAAAGGCTTCAGCCAGGAGTCTTGGCAAAAAAAAGCTGATGGACTTAAGATTTCTGAGGGTGACCTGAAACTCCACAGGAAGGGCGCTGGCACTAAGGAAATGAATTCATGAATACCTAAGAGCGTGGTGCAGGCAGACTCACACAGTGAGTGTGAAGCAATGTGGCTTATATGGAGCAGGTTGAAAAATTTCATTCTGCCACTGTTCATCCACAGAGAAGTAATTGGGAGAAACAAAAATATGGCTTCTCTAGGCTCTCTTCCATCTCCCTTATCCTCCCCAGCGAAGCCTTTCCCACGGTTGAATCAGTGATGAATGGGGAGACCAAGGACTTGTGGGTTATAAAAAGTCATCAGAATAAGTGCCCTATCTTGTCTGTCAGGGCCAAGAGAAATTCAGGACAGCCTAATGTCTTAAAGGGCTTGGCACTCGAGAATGATTGTGTGGACGGACCTCTTGACAGATTTGAACTAGCGAAATTATTGTTTCTAAAGT
>PVKM010050321.1:0-10735 GCA_004027735.1 Carollia perspicillata
CATCACCACCTTCCCCTGACCTCTACCATCACTCCATCAATACCACCACCTCCATCACCACCACTACCAACCTCCAATAACACCACTGCATCCATGACCTCCACGACCACCACCATCTCTATCACTACCACCACCATTTCCAAAAACACCACTGTATCCGTCGCCACCAACTAAATCTCCAGCACCACCATCCCTAACACCACTGTCCTCTCTACTGTGTCCTTAGGGCCCACTGCAGACCATCTGAATCACTGAAAACTGTGATCTATAACCGAACAATAACCATGACAATAACTGCAGGTTGGTGGCCCATCGAGCACCTTCATAACAGCAGGGAATATCAGCTCCTTCTGAACTACGGACATGTATCTGATCAAAAAGCTGCCGCACAGAGGAGAGTCAAGAGCAAGACAAATCCTGGTGAAAATAACAGAGGTTGTCATAAGTCATACGCCCAAATAGCCATGTTCACGTGAGCACATTCTGGACTTGTAGAAGAGTTCAGACATTTAGAAGGGTCAAATGTAAGTAGGTGGGCTTAACTTATAGCTGAAACAGGTAACTCCCCTGTTACGTAAAGTTAAAACCAGAAAACTGGGGTGTTTTTTTTTCTAGAAACTCTTTATTCCCCAAGAAGATCTCTGGGATAAGCGGCCAAGTGTGCTTAACTTCTGTGTACACCAAACTCTAGTCACTGGTGAATAGAGTTTTCAGTCTAGAAATGAGAAATCTGCCCAAGCAGTAGCAGCATGAAGTTCGAAAACATCTGCACCGCTAGGTAAAGATGATCTGTATACACGATGTGGGCAGGGGCAATTTCCTCTCCTAAGCTTCTCAAATGAGAGAAGCTGGGCAGACAGCAAACCCGCCCAGCCAATGCAAACCTTCTGGGGTTTCAGAAGTGATTACAATGAAGTTCTCTAATTGTTTGTATGTCTTATTAAGCAGATCCCATTCGAGTCTAAAATCACAAGTGATGTGTAAATGTTACTTCTACAAGCTACACAAAACTATAATTTTCCAGTAAAGGAAAAAAGGATGCTGCCAAATAAGAAGAGATATGAAATGGGATCGTTCCCCTTATTTGCAAGACAGATGTTATTTTTGGCTCTTCTGTATAATGCATTCCATAGCATAGTCTCTTTTTCACCAAACACTAGGAATAGCACATGCTTGCACACAGTGCACCGAAATCACTATCTGGAAAACTTCTTTTTGTTAACACCGACAACTTTTCAGGTGCCCAATGCAGAAACCTCAATCTGTCAGCTGTGAACAGGGCCAATTACACCAAGACAGGATTTTGTTTTTATCCATCCAACACATTCCTGCAATAGAATAGAAGCCATACATTTCCTTTAGAACATGCCTCTACGGGTTGGCAAATGATTTTTTTCTCTTATCTCTCCTGTGAAGCCCTTATCCTCTTATGGCTGACAGACTTCATGAGATTTGGGTATTCTCATTTGTATCATCTTCCCTAGAAAAATGTGGAAAAAGAAGACAATAAAGAAGGCATAAACTTACACAGGAAAAATGAAAAAGACTCCATCACACCAATGGGCGATTCTACTTGAAAATATTTAGCTCCAAAAAGTTTGATGCTAAGTAAATATCAGCTGAAACTAATTAGCTCCAGAGCAAAAATCTCCATATTGAATTAGGATGACAAGAACACAACCAGAAATGAATAGAATGTACTGGTTGGAAGCGGGTGGCAGTTTTGCCAACTGGTGTGCGCAAACAAAGAAACAAATGGTTATTATTAGGCTGATTTCATTTTCAGTTGAGGTTCTTCTTCATGATGGAGAAGCTGATGTTCATTTAAATATTTTGAACTCAGCCAATTGCTAATCCTCTCTGGGTTTGCCAAGGTATTTCTTTCATTGTGCAGAGGTTTTCAAGATGGTGTCTTGCCCTCCAACAGCCTGGGGGCACCACCAAGTAAGAAAACAAAGAAGTATTACTTGAAGATACAAGAGCCTGGATATATGGAAGTTCTTCGGTAAACTGGAAGAGATTAAAGAAGGGTTTACAAAAGCAGTACTTGGGATTTGGAGGAGACACAGGCCTCCCTGTTTTAAAGATGAACATGTAAGAGTTTGGGGAGATTTCTGACCATGTCTAGACGGTAGCTTAAACCAACACTCAAATAATATCATTCTATTGATTCTGACATCATTGAAAACAAGTGGCAGACATCTTATCAGGGGGCTCATCAGGTACTAGGCAATGCACACCTCTCTACAAGCCCCGAGACCTCCCTCCTAGATGTTTTCTGAGGAGCCATTCATTCATCGAACACATACCGTTTGAAAACTACTTTTGAAAAAGTACTGTGCATGAGTACCTGTTCAAAGTGCTAGGTAAATCCAAAGGTGAAAAACAAGGGGCTCTGTCCTGGCGATGCGTAATTTTCTAGGAGGGACTTGTGAGTGAGTCCCATAAGAATGAAAACAATAACAACAACAACAACAACAACAATTCTTCTAATTCACCCGCTGGAGGCTGAGGTATAAGAACAGAGAGTGCAGTGGGAACTCTTCCCCACGGAGATCAAGTACCAAAGCAGACCCCAGTGAGCAGCAGGAAGGACATGGTAGAGGGGGAGACGGAGAGTGTAAGGTGGGTAAGGAGGAGCTATCACTAGGTTAGTGGAAATTATGGAGAGGCTTTACAATTATGCTTTTGAAGACTTAACCTTCAGGCCAAACAACACTCCCAAGACAGCTATTCTCAAGTTCTTGAAATTGCTACCTTCAAGTCAAGGAAGGCATCAGGCAGGATGAATAGGATTAAATGGAGTTTAGGAGTGTGAGGCATCCAGGTGGTTGAACTGGGCAGACCTGAGGTTCCAAGGGAATGTCATGTGCAAAATGCAGAGACATGTGCCGGCATGTCAGATTTGGAGGATTTCAAGAATGCCAGATAAAAGGAGGTCTTAGGTCTTGAGTTCTAAGCTTTGTTATGAAATAGCTTCATGACCTTGGGTAAGTCATTGAAATTGTATGGATCTCAGTTTCTTTTTCTTTTTAAGATTTTATTTATTTTTTAGAGAGAGAGGAAGGGAGGGAGAAAGAGAGGGAGAGAAACATTGATGTATGAAACATCAATCTGTTGCTACTCGCACACCTCCAACCAGGGACCTGGTGTGCAACCCAGGCATCTGCCCTAAGAATCGAACAAGTGATCTTTCAGTTCACAGGCCAGCACTCAACCCACTGAGCCACACCAGCCAGGGCTAGATCTCAGTTTCTTTATCTATGAAATGGGTAGGTTGGATTATGCTAATTCCCACTCAGATACCTATTCTTCCCATCTTCCATACTAGTGGACCTCTTCTTTAGTTCAGAGAGGCAACATACCCAGATGAGGAACTTGACTCTGGTGACTTCCCTCAGCAGCAGCCCCAGCATGACCATCTGCCTCTGGTCTTCTTATTACTGGGAAATTCAGCAAAGCCTTATTTGCTTTAACTATTGCATTTATGCTTCTGTTACATACAACCAAATGCAAACTCAAAGTTGGCACTGTATATCAGTGATTGACCCCAGGAGAATACAATTCCTCAGGAGAAATACATCAGAACTGGTGTAGGGGCATGCTCATCTCCTTATTGTTTTAATCACTAATATGACAAAAAGTAAAGCTAAACAAAAAGCATTTGGCTGGTAGAAATATTCAAAAAACAAAAGTCAGAAAGCTCTCTGTGAGGAGTATGAGTTCAAAGCAGTTGAGGACAGTGAATGTGACCATTTCTCAGAGTCCTTTTAGATCCAGGAATTCTAAATTCAAATCACTTTATCTAATTAGTTATCAGCCTCTTTGATATAGTAGAGATATAATGTCAAGAGACAGGGGACCGATAAGTTGGATGGGGAAGAGGGTGGTTAGAATTTGGGGTCCAATCCTAGCCTGGTGGGAACACTGGGTGCCTTGATGGTGCTGGACTGTGCCAACATAATGCAACAGTGACCTTCACAAAATTTCCAAGGGCCAACAGCTTTCTAGAGCATGAAGTGGGGTGGGAAGGCAAGTACATGGGATCAAATAAGAGCAAGAATGCCCTCCTCACCTAAACACTCATGGCCACATGGACTCCGAGGATAATGAAGTGAATGCACATTCCTCCCTCATGCCTCACTCACAAAACACGGACTTCTTCCTCAAGAAAGAAACCCAAGGGCTTGTAAGTACCACGTATTTGACAGTATATTCAGAAATGGTCCGGACTGCTAGAGTTTGTATGCAACCCCTGGCATGTACAGTTCTACAGGCTGCATTCAAATTTCCTAACGTGTCATGTGTAGACATCAATAAAATCAACCAATACATGACACCTGCCACAAGTATGTTAAATACGTACTACTCAGTGCTCAGGGCCTCTGAGCGGAGATGCAGGATGCTCACTGGGCTTCCTGGTTAGCGCACGTGATTGCTGGGCGTGGAAGGAAGAAGGCTGGCACACAGGAGAAGGCTGGGCACGGGAGACCAGACACATGGGACTTTTCAAAGAATGAGCTTTGGATTTGACGGAGCAACTCCACAGTTTCTTATTTTTCATTTCTGTGTAATTAATTTCTATTTTCATCTTTATTAATTCCTTCACTATACATTCTTCGAGTTTATTTTTCTCACATGTATTCACTTCTTGAGCTCAAAGATGAGTATATTTATCTCTTTTGTCTTCCTTGTTTTTCCTAATAAGAATCAGGATAACAAATATTTACCCTAGTACTGTCTTGGCCATATTAATAGATTTTACATGTTGTACTTGATAGCATTGCACTCCTAACTAGTTCTATTTCCTCTTGAAGTCAAGTGTTAAAAATAAGTGGGCTTTTTTTCAATTTCAAGGAGTTTTTAATTTAAGGAGCATAGTTGGTTTTTGGCTTTGGGGATTTTTTTCTTCTCAGTTTCTAACTTTACCATCATGAACAGTCAATGTGGCCTATGTGATTTATCTTTGTTTTACAATTTGTTAACATTTTCTAACACATGATAATTTTTCTCTGAAGGCTTAATGTGCTTTTGAAAAATAATGAATTCTGTTCATTGGATATATATAATTTATTCAAATATTTTATATCATTACTTATTTTTAGTGTACTTGATTTACTGATTTCTAAAAAAAGTCTGTCAAAGTTTATGGTGATTGTGATTCCATCCATTTATCCTTATATTTTATATTTGCTTTTGTTTATATATTTAGAGGCAAGGTTTTCAGGGTTATAAAAGTTTGTTTGTTTGTTTGATAAACTTTTTTATTCCTCTAAAATATTCTTTATTGACCATTTTAATAATATCCACCTTGAATTCTCTTTTGTCTCATATTAGCATTGCCAAATTTGCTCTATTCTGGTTAGCATCTTCCTTTCATATTTTTCCCAGTCCTTTCACGTCAAACTGTGCGTGTCTTCCACCAGCTTGTGAAAGAGAACAGGACATGCTGTTTATGCAGTGACCTCTAGCAGGTCTCCTGTGATTTGAATGAGGAACAGAACGTGCTCTCCTTCTGGGCAGACCTTCAGTGACTTCCTGATGTGGGAGCTCCTTGTTTCACCTGGGTGTCACGGCCACCAAAGGCCCCATCCAGCCTCTCCTCACTGACTGTTCCTGCCTAAGGGGACAGACGCGTGGTGGCTCACTGCCTGGGAGTGGAAGAGGCCGGAAAGCAGATGAGTCCAGATGGTCAACAAAACTGATGGCTTCTGCTACAGAACCCTAACTAATCACTTTGTCAGGTGCACCAGGGGACTTCTCACTAGACCTCTAAAGGCCTCTTGGCTAGAAGTATCCTTGGAGTCACATTTGCAGAAGTTCTATCCTGCATGTATTTGGGTTGTGATTTCCTTCTTCAGTCTGATCCCAACTATCTTCCATCTTCCTGAAAGTCATGAAATGTTTGGAGCCAACTAAAGACTCCTTTGTTTTTTAGCATGATTTTAAAAACAATATTTTTGCCATTTCTAGGGATTTGGGGTAGGAGACAAATGTTGTGGGGATTTTCATAATACTCTATCTTTTCAATTATTTCTTTAGACCAGATTACCAAAATGGGATTCTGAGGCAAAGCATATGAACATTTTTAGGGACCTTGATGCATACCTCCAGATTGCTTTCTAGAAGGAGTAGAACAATTTATACCACCACCAGCAAATCCCTTATTAGAAATTATGCTTATTGTTTAGAACAAAAAGAGAGGTCAGATATCAAGTACTCTGATGGTTAAAGTGTTTTTAAAATTTTAAAGAAGTATAATTGACATACAATTAACTGCACATATTTAAAGTGCATAATTTCATAAATTCTGACATGTATCCACCTGTGAAACCATCATCACAAAGGAGTAAATATATCCAACAACTCCAAAAGTATCCCATGTCCATTTGTAATCCCTCACATTTCTGTGTGCCTCTCTCTCCTATCTGCAGGTAATCACTGATCTAGTTTTTGTCACTAGATCAATTTGATCAATTTGCATTTTCTAGAATTTTAAATAAATGGAATCATATAGTATGTATATCTTTTTCTCTGGTCTCATACTTAGAAAAACTATTTTGAGATTCATCCATACTGTTGTATGTATCAATAATTTATTCTTGGCTATTGCTGAGGAGTATTTCACTATAACATACTAAAATTTACTTATTCACTTTTCTTTTTCTAACTTGAATTATTTTTAATGATTTCATTTTTTATTTATAGGCCTTTTAGCTATATTTCTTTTTAAAAAAAAGATTTTATTTATTTATCTTTAGAGGGGAAGGGAAGGAGAGAAGGAGAGAAATATCGATGTATGGTTGCCTCTTGTGCGTCCCCTAGCTGGGAACTGGCCTGCAACCCAGGCATGTGCCCTGACTGGGAATCGAACCGTGATCCTTCGGTTCACAGGCCCGTGCTCAATCCACTGAGCTACACCAGCCAGGGCTTAGCTATATTTCTTTATGTTACTATTTTAGTGGTTGCTTTAGAATACAGTATCTCAATTTACCTTCAAGTGACAACACACCACATTATATATAAGAACCTTAACAAGAGCATACTTTTCTCTCTCCCTGGACTTTGTGCTATTGTTGTCATACATTTTGCTTTTACATATTTTTATAAATTATGATAATTATATTGCTATTATTTTAAACAATTATAAGGGGGGAAGTCTTATATATTTATCCATATGGTTACCATTTTGGGTGCTCTTCAATCCTTAGTGTATCTCCAGACTTCCCACCTAGTATTATTTTCCTGCCATATGAAGGACTTTCTTTAACTTTTCTTGTAGTAATAGTCTACTGGTGATGAATTCTTTCAACTGTTGCATGTCTGAAAATGTCTATATGCCTTTATTTTCAAAGGCTATTTTGGCTGGGTATAGAATTCAAGGTTGACAATTTTTATCTTTCAGTATAGTAGGTCCTCAAATATCATTTTGTTCAATGTCATTTCATTATAGCATTCATGACATGCCACAGGAATTTAACTCTTGTTTATATGAACTAGCCTATGGTAAAATTGGTTTCATTACATTGCTTGGGTGCAGTTTCAAGAACTACTGATGACTTTAAGTGGGGACATACTCTACTTTAAGACATTGTTCGACTGTCTTCTTGCTTGCATTGTTTCTGATTAGAAATATGTTGATATCTTTATCTTTGTTCCCCTGTACTTAAGATTCCTCTTTCTCTGGCTGCTTTTAAGCATTTTCTATTTATCAGTGAATTCTAACAATTTAATTATGATATTCCTTGATGCAATTTTCTTCATGTTTCTTGGGCTTGGGGTCTCTTGAGTTCCTTGGTGTGTGGTATACTTGGCAGAATAATAGGCCTGCACAGATGTCTTCATTTTAACTTCTGAAACCTACTGTGTTAGTTTGCTAGAGCTGCCACAAATAAGGTTGCTTAAACAGTAGAAATTTATTCTACCACAGGTCTGGAGGCTTAAAGTCCAAAATCAAGGGGCTGAGCAGGACCACCCGCCCTCTGGAATCTCTAAGAGAAGATCTTCCAGCTTCTGGCTGCCCCGGTTGTCCCTTGTCCTGTGGCAGCATAACTCCAATCTCCACCTCTGTCTTGAGATGGCCACCTTTCCTCTGTGTCTGTGTCTTCACATTGCATTCCTCTTTCTTTGTGTCTGTCTCCTCTCTTATAAGGGTATAAATCACATTGGATTAAAGCCCTACCCTACTTTAGTATAGCCTCATTTTAATTTATACTTTAACTACATTTGCAAAGACCCTGTTTCCAAATAAGGTCACATTCACAGGTATCATGGGTTAGGATTTCAATACATCTTCCAGGGGAACAAAATTCACCCTATTAAATCTGTTAATATGTTAAATTACAAAATGTACTTGACATATATGAAAAATTAAGGACCTTGAAATGGGAACATTATCCTGGATTATTCCAGTGGTCCTTACAATCACAGGAGAAAGGCAGAAAACTCACAGAGGAGATGTGACAATAGAAGAAGTAAGAGTGATGCGGACACGAGCCAAGGACTGCAAGCAGCCTCCAGAAGCCAGCAGAAGCAAGGAACAGATTCTCCTCCAAAGCCTCCAGAGGATGTGCAGCTCTGTTGACACTTTTATTTAATCCCTAAGATTCCTTTCAGACTTCTGACCTCTAGAACTATAAAATAATAAATTCATGGTATTTTAAGCTAGTAAGCATGTAGTAATTTGTTATAGCAACAATAGGAAACTAAATTATGTAGATTTATAAGTTTCATCAAAGTTTTTCTTCAAATATTTTTTATCATTCCCCAATCTTAGGCTTCTTGAAGTTTCCTCATAGCTTACTGATGCTCTGTTTATTTTCTTATTCTTTTTTCTGTGTGTTTCATTGATAGTTTATTTATTTTATTTTATTATTTTTTATTTTAGAGAGGCGGGGAGGGGGGAAAAAGAGAGGCAGAGTAATATTGATGTGAGAAACATCTATTTTTTGCCTTCCATATGAGCCCTGACCAGGGGTTGAACCTGCAACTCAGGCATGTGCCCTGACCAAACCACAAACCACAAACTTTCGGTTTGTGGGGAAGACACCCAACCAACTGAACTATGCGGGCCAGGGCCATTTGTGATAGTTTTTATTGCTACGTCTCAAATTTGCGAATCTTTTCATCTACAATGTCAAATCTCTATTAATCCTATTCAATGTATTTGTAACCTCAGATATTGTGTTTTTTACATCTGGAAGCTTGATGTGACCTTTTTAAAAAATAATCTTCCATGTCTTTACTTTACTTTTTGAATGTGTGTAATGTAGTTTTAATAATTGTTTTAATATCTTGTTTGTCAATTCCAATATCTGTGTCAATTCTGGGTAAATTTTGTTTGATTTTTCCCCTCATTATGGGTTGTATTTTCCTGTTTTATTGCATACTTGGTAATGTTTTATTAGATTCTAGTCACTGTGTATTT
This sequence comes from Carollia perspicillata, assembly GCA_004027735.1. NCBI lineage: Eukaryota > Metazoa > Chordata > Mammalia > Chiroptera > Phyllostomidae > Carollia > Carollia perspicillata. Next base: position 9,428 of record PVKM010050321.1, read on the forward strand.
TATGTTGGTGTTGGATTTTTTTATATTAATATAAATATTTTTTAGTTTTATTCAGAGATACAATTAAATTACAAGAGAACAGTTTGGTCCCTTTCATTCTTGTTTTCAAAACTTAGACAGGGCCAAAGCAGTGTTTAGCCTAGAGCAGGGCTACCAACTCATTTTCTCCAGGGGCCACATCAGCCTCGAGGTTGCCTTCAAGGACCACATGTAATTTTAGGACTTTATAATTGTAACTACTCCTTAACAGTTAAGTGAGGTAGAAACAAGGTGGAGGGATGGATGAGGCCCATGGACCTTGTGTTTGCTGCCTATGGCCTAGAACTAATTATTTCCCCCAGCTGAGACAAGACTTTTCTAAATACTCTACCCAGGGCTCCATGAATTATAAGGCTCTCTAATCTGGCTGGTGGGAACAGGCATTATTCCTGGCCCAGTGTTAGCACCAGAGATTATTCACTATAATACTTTTGGATAGTTATTTCTCTAGTCTCTGGTATAGTTTCCTCATATGCATGGGCTGATAGCTATTGTCTTGGCAACTGTAGTTTCATATGTTATATCTTTGTTTATTTCGAGTAGAAAGTAAAATTCTTTTTTTCTTTTGATCCATCTTGACAGATGTAAAACTAAACTTCTTTTTTAGTGGGCAAAGCCTTTTTTCAAATAATGCCACTATTTAACACACATAAAAAGCAAAGCTCCTATAATTAAAAATGAGGTAAAGGATTGAGGAAACCTAACCATGTAGCTTCTTTAATGCTCTCAGAAGCTCCTAAGAACTCTCCCCTGATTCTTAGAAGGTCAAAAGGCACAATTTAAAAACCACTAGGTCTAGTCAAACCCCTCCTTTTTAAACTTGATTCAGCAGAGACCCGGAATAGTTAAATCACTTGCCCAACATCACACAGCTAAAACCTAGGACATACGATGGAAGGTAATAACGACCACGCACAAGTAAAGGCCTCAAGAATGACAGCAATTATCCAGGGCTGCCCTTGTATTTTGAAATTTCCAAAAGTCTGTGATAGTAACAGGAAAAGAGGGAAAGACTGTGAGTTTACAGAAAGGATCTAGTGCTAAATGTCTCGGTATGCCTTCCTTTGCAAGTCAGATTCATTTCCCGAACCCCCATCTCTTGGGGAAGGTCCTCATGGCTCCAGCTCAGCTCACAGATCTCTGGCAAAGGCCAGACACCTGAAGACTAGAACCTAGATCTATGAAATCACAGACAAGCATTCTGTCCACTGTACCCCATCACCTCCCTTCACTGGTAAAATTCTAGATCCAGCAAATCCCTCAGTCTTC
>PVKM010050322.1:0-10742 GCA_004027735.1 Carollia perspicillata
GTAGGAAATTTGGGGCTCATTTCAGTGAATGGCAGCATTGTGTTCTGAGTAGCCAGCCTCAAGGGGACCATCTGCACATGATCTTCACTTGACGCCAGCCCCCTGGGTCCACCTTCTGTGGCCTCCCAGCTCTGCTGAGCCCCTGCCAGTTCTCAGGACTTCGGTCCCTTGTCATCACAGCTCTGGCATTTAGTCTGTCTCTACCTGTGCCCTTTGCTGACCACTGGAGGGCGCCCTCTCCTTCCCAGAATTTTCTATGCAACACTTAAAATTATTTGGGAAGCAGGAATCAACCCCACTACCTTAGAAGGGGTGAAGCAAGGACCCCTCCTCACTGGTATTCCTCCAGATCCCAGGAAGTCTGAAAAGGAGGAAGGAGGAAGCAGCATGGCTGCTTCTTGGCTTGGTGCCACAGGCAGGCGTGCAGAGAGCTCCTCCCCGCCACACCCCCGCCTCCCTCGGCTTTCTCCATTTCTCTGTCTGATGAGAGGGGACGACCTCCTGCCCACGTGATCTGAGATGAAAGGAGATCAGGTGCCCTCGTCCTTGTGCCTGGGGAAGAGCTGCAAGGGCTTCTGTGCCCTGCCTCAACTTTCGGACCTGGGTGTTTTCATATCTCTTTAAGATCTGGGCTACTCTGGATTCACAAAGATTTGTAAAGCCTACGATCAAACAATGTATAGTGATGGTGTTGTACCCAACCATCTGCTTCTAGTTGGATCAGCGTGCGTGCCGCTTCGATGAGAGGACCTAATTCTGTATCTTTTTTCCTCCCAGGTGGTGAAGGTGGGTCTGGTGGAAGACTCTCCTTCCACAGCAGGTGAGTGCGGGACCCCTTTGCTCTGCAGAGTGAGGGTGGGCCCTTCCGGCCTCCTATAGTCCAGCAGGCCGGAAGGTGAAGACCTCGGGTGGCCTCGGTGGAGTCAGTGTGAGCAGGAGCACTGGGCGCACCCTCACTCCCCAGCGAAGCGCTGGCAGGGGATGGTGGACGGGTACTGAGGCCCACAGGAGAGCAGGCTGCCACTGAGCCAGAGGAGCACCTCAACTCCTTGTCACCAGCAGGTCAGGGTGGCTTCCTCTGGCCAACTGTGTTTGTCACCTGATAGGTGATGGGGATGACTCACCTGTGGTCAGCCTTACTGTGCCCTCCACATCACCGCCCTCCAGCTCAGGTCTGAGTCGAGATGCCACGGCCACCCCTCCTTCCTCCCCATCCATGAGCAGCGCCCTGGCCATCGTGGGGTAAGGCTCTCTCCCTCGTACCTGTCCTTCCCTCCATTCCCTCCGTCAGGGTCCAGGGCTTCCCTGCTGCCTGCGGCCTCGTGGCACAGTGAGAGCACACAGAGTTCAGAGGGTAGGACAGTGGCCACTGGGGTTAGAGCGCAGAGACTTGGTCAGCGGCCTGGCAAGTCACCGCACAGCTCTGTCTGCCTGCCTGTCTCAGTGTCGTGGGGTTAAATGAGAGGCCCCCGTGGCCTGTAAGGTGCTGTGCACATGTCTTGTCTCAGGCCTGCCTAGCGTGGCAGACAGAGTATGGGTGTGGGAGTCAGACGCGCCCGGTTTCAGCTGCAGCTCTGGGAAGCAGTCAGCAACACTCGTTACAGCGCAGTAAGGGAGATGTCGTTCGAGGTGGGGCTCTCCTGACAGGAGTAGGGATCGCTGCGACAGGACTTCGCAGCAGGGGGAGGACGGGGCTCAACATAAGCAAGTTGTGGATTTAGAGCCACGAAGCAGCGTGGGGTCAGCGGATGGGCGATTATGGAGAGGAAGGCTCCAGGTTGGGGATTCTGGCCAAACTGAATCACAGGATTTTTTTTTTAAGAAAGTTTTTTTTTTTAATTTTATTTATCTTTAGAGGGGAAGAGAAGGAGAGAGGGAGAGAAATATCAATGTATGGTTGCCTCTCGTGTGTCCCCCGCTAGGAACTGGCCTGCAACCCAGGCATGTGCCCTGACTGGAAATCGAACCGCAATTGTTTGGTTCGCAGGCCCGCGCTCAATCCACTGAGCTACGCCAGCCAGGGCCAGGATTTTTTTTTTAAGATTGTTTTTATTTATTTTTAGAGAGAGGGCAAGGGAGGGAGAAAGAGAAGGAAGGAAACATCAATGTGTGAGAGAAACATCGATTGGTTGCCTCTTGCATACCCCCAACCAAGGACCTGGCCCACAACCCAGGCATGTGCCCTGACCAGGAGTTGACCAGCAACCTTTCGGTCCACAGGCCGGGACTCAGTCAGTTTATTGAGCCACACCAGCCAGGACATCAATGGGATTCTCGGTGAAGACAGGCTGGGGCGTCAGGCATCTCCTGGGGAGGTGGGGGGCGCCGAAGCTGATCAGGGATCCAAAGTGATCACACATGGATGGTGGGGGTTCTTGCTGGCTGACTTAGCGAGGTTTTTGCTAAAACTGGATTTTATAAGGAGGCGCGCACACAGACAGGCCTAGAGAAGATTCAGGAGCCTGACTGAAGTGGGTCAAGCAGAAAACCTTTGTCGCTTGGACAAGTTACAAAGCTTCATCTCCGACTCTGAGAGGACAGATGACGGAGCCCAGTCAGTGAGGTGTGAACAAGAGCTTGTGTATCAGCACCCGGCCCCGGGGAGGCGCTTTGTCTTCCATGTGCCCAGTCCGTCCACCCGCACAGTGGACTGAGGGCTGGCTGGAGGGCTGGGCCCCGGCAAGGGCAAAGCAGCTATGTCGATTGCAAGAGGCGCTGCAGAAAGTGGAGGGTGGGGGGATTTCTTTTTCCGCCCCCTTTTTAAAGGTGTTATTTAGTTTTTTAGAGAGGGGGGAAGGGAGGAGGGAGAAAAGCATCAGTGTGTGACAGATACATCGTCTACCCCCAAGTGGGGACCTGGCCACAACTGAGGCATGTGCCCTGACCAGGAATCACCACTGACCCTCCGGTTTGTAGGCCAGTGCTCAATCCACTGAGCCACACCAGCCAGGAAGGGAATTTCTTTAGGACCTGACGATTGCGAAGACTAGAGCCCCTGGTCAGGGAGGCCTCTCTGCAGGCCACTGTTCTGCTGAGGCCTGGGGGCAGAGGAGCAGGCATTTGCTCAGGGGGAGCGGAGGGGACGGCCCTGCTCTCCTCCCTCCGTTTCCCTTCTCCCTTTCCTCTGCCTTCGCCTCTTTCTTTTCTCTTTGATGATGGTCCTTGTGGCGGCAGCAGTGGGGAGTGTGATCCCTGGCCGGCGGCTTTTCCAGAGCCACCAGTGACACTGTGGGTCTCTGAAGAATATGAAGTGTTCTGGGAGGAAATCTCACAAGTGGCCCCAGTGACCCCGAGTTCTAGGCTTCCTGGGGAGGCCTGGGGACCAGCACTCACCTCAATCTCCTTCCCAGCCAAGACCGCTGAAATGAGACAGAAATGTCAGATGATTTTTGTAGCCTATGTTCCCATTGTGTCTGACGCCTCCTTTCAAGAAAAATACCAGCTTTTTCCCCCGGGAGCTAAAATTACCCGTGTGCTCGAAGTGCCCTAACTAAGAGGAGGAAGCAGGTCAGCACCCATCGGCTCCCCTGGGGCTGCTCCAGCCGCCGCAGTGCCGCGGCTTCGTCTCCAAGCCCGTCCGCCCGCCCTGTGTGCGCATGCGCAGGTGCCTGCGTGCGTGCCTGTGCTAGCGCACCCCTGTGCCTTGGGGGGCGGGGGCTCTCGCAGTCATCCAGGCCTTTAGCCTTTCCTGGCTTTGTCCCCAGACCAGCCTGACCCTCATTCCCACGTGAACCACTTTTGTGAGCCTGTAGGGAACCTAGAGCCACTCAGTCGGCCACCTCCTCTCGCCCTTCCCATGGCCTGCTGGTCCCCAACTCTGCCCCTCACCAGGCCACGTAGTTTGGAGCTGAGGGCAGAGCCTATTCCCCGTACTGTCCCTTCTCCAGGAGCCCCAACAGTCCATATGGGGACGTGATTGGCCTCCAGGTGGACTACTGGCTGGGCCACCCCGGGGAACGGAGGAGGGAAGGCGACAAGAGAGATGCCAGCTCCAAGAACACCCTCAAGAGTGTCTTTCGCTCAGTGCAGGTGTCCCGCCTGCCACATGGTGGGGAGGCCCAGCTCTCCGGCACCATGGCAATGACTGTGGTCACCAAAGAGAAGAACAAGAAAGGTACGTGACATCTGAGGCCAGGGACCATCAGGGCTACCAGACTCACTGTCTCGGGGTCTGGGACGGAATCTGCTTCTGGGAGACCTTGGACGAGGGTACAGCAGCATCAGTGTCATGTGGTCCAACCTGGGGTCATCCAGGGGTCCCGCCTCCCCTTGTGAGACAGCACCCTCCCTCCGTAAGCAAGGAATGATCCCCAGGGAGTCATTGGTCCCTGTCTGCTGCACATCGGCTGTGCAAGGACCAAGGCAGGCAGTGCTGCCATGAGGAAGTGAGCCTTTCTGGCTGCTGCCCTTAGGGATGGACTGGGTGGCAGAGGAGGACACCTCTATGCCACAGCCCCAAGGGTCCCGTGGCCCCGTGGCCCCGTGGCCCCGTGGAGCAGTGCATTCACACCCAACCCTGGAGGCCGCTCAGCCTCCATGAGCTTAAGGCATAGCTGGTGTTTGCAAGTTAAGGGGAATACAGCCCATCCGAGATCAGAGGGGTGGCTTAAGGAACTTGAGGTAGAGTTGGGGTGGTCCTGGGTCCTGTGCTTTGGGAGACTGGGACAGGGACCCCCACCACCCACCAGGGCGGAGGCAGGACTTGCCTCGGGTTGTGTGCCACAGACCTGACCAGGCACCCACAGCGGAAGGCGGGGTGCCCCAGGGCACTGACAGTGCCCCACTCCCAGCTGCCAGGAAGGAAGCTTCTTCTCTCTGCGGGACCCTCCCTTCTCCAGGGCTCCCAAAGCATCTGGGCCGCTTTCCATTCATACTTCCATTCCTCAGAGGTCCCTGAGTGGGCAGCCGGGGGGCCATGCCCAAACCTGCAGCTGCGCCCCCGAGACTGGCCTGGGGTGGGCCGCCAACCCACCGGTGCCCTCCTGTTCTCGCCTCACTGGAGCGGGCGTGAAGCGAGGGCCGCATCCCAGGCAGAGCCGGTACAAACACTGCCGGTGGCCTCCCTCCCAGCGGCGGCTGGCACAGCCCTACAGGGCCTGCGCATGCCCCCCAGGCCACCTAGAGCTTTGAGCATAAAGGGACTTCAGAGACCACCCTGCCCCAGGTCCTCATTACACAGGAAGGTCACTGAGGCCTCGGGGTGGGGGGTTCTGTGCTGAGACCGCACAGGGACTCCCAAGATCCTGGGAGCAGGGGACAAAGGATTGGCTTTCTGCAAACCACCTCTGCTTCCCACAGGAAGCAGGCCGTGGGGTGGGGGAGGAGAGGCTTGGGTGCTTCACCCGGTGCCGTGACAGACGGGCTCCTGCTTGCTTTCCAGTTCCCACCATCTTCCTGAGCAAGAAGCCTCGAGAAAAAGAGGTGGATTCTAAGAGCCAGGTCATCGAAGGCATCAGCCGCCTCATTTGCTCTGCCAAGCAGCAGCAGACCATGCTGAGAGGTGAGTGCAGCTCGGAGAGAGGGGACGAGAGACTGGGGGGCAGGAAGGCGATACCTCCTCAGGGACCCTGGGAGATGGCCTTAGCAGTTCTGGTCACGCCCTGCCTTTCCATGTTACCCCCCAGTGTCCATCGATGGGGTCGAGTGGAGCGACATCAAGTTCTTCCAGCTGGCGGCACAGTGGCCCACCCACGTCAAGCACTTTCCAGTGGGACTGTTCAGTGGCAGCAAGACCACCTGAGGGCACCGTCACCTGGCCACTCTCCCTCCTGGCACTGCCACAGCCTCACCGCCTGCGGGCAGGGGGAGGCCAGCAGGCCCAGGCTCAGTGCCCCCTTCCCTGGTTCTGGGGCCTGCATCTCCCTTGCCCAGTCCCGAAGGACACTGCCACTGGGGACACTGCCCTCCCCACTGCTCAGTCCCATCCCCGGGCAGACACCCGCCCTCTCCCTGTCCCTCCTGCTCTGGCCCAAGGCATGTTGATTTTGCCTTGGGGCACCAGTCCCTGGAGTTGAGTCCTTCAGGCCTTCCTTCCTGTCACTCCCAACCTCTTTCCCCCGAGTGGCACGGTTCCCTTCGCAGAAATAGGAAACCTGGAATCCTGGCCCAGAGCAGGGAGCCCAGGGACCCTCCGCTCCCTCGCTCCTGGACAGCGTTTCTGTGGCCGTGCTGTGTGTTTCTGCGATGGAGAGGCCTTCCTGGCCGCCCTCACACACCTTCACCACCCCCAGGCCCCGGTAGATGGGACCTGTGTCCTCAGCGTTTCTTTGGTTCTTTGCCCGGCCAATCTCTTGGCAGTCCCGTGTGACGCACCCGGGCACCAGCCCCTGTCCTGTGGCTCCCCTTGTTGATTCTCCCTCTGCCCCTCCACCCACCACAGCCCAGTCTCCTCCTGAAACTCTGCACTCCCCAGGGATGGGAGACAGGCCCCACCGGTGTAATGTCTGTGGCACCCCAGCCCCTTCACCCCTGTGCCCCGCATGTCTGTTTGTCTCCCTCTCCCTGCCGTGCTCGTCCCCACCTCACTCCCAGGCTCCTGGTCTGGGTGGAGACCGCATTCTCCCAGCCCGGGGTCCCTCCAGCAGGCTCCGCTCCTTCCCTCTCCCGAGGACTCGGGGTCTGAGCTTCCCCCTGGCCTTGACCCTCAGCCTTCTCAGGAGAGGCTGAGCGTACTGGGTCGGGGTCCCAGCCACAGCCCTCCGCTCCCCACCAGCACCTCCAGAACTGTACCGTTGCCCTCTGACCCCTTCCAGAAGTTTGCACAGGACTTCATTTTGAAAAGTGTCTTTCTCGTTCTCCATACCTCCCCCAGACTGCCCAGCCCTGACCCGCGGCTCAGCCTGGCTATCCGAGCATCTCCTGGGCTGCACCGCTCTCCTAGCCGGAGGGAGTGCGGAGTGGGAGGGACCAAGTGGATGCTGGATTTTTCATTCAATAAACCGGTGGTTTCTTACCAGCTGCAAGCCTTGGACTTCTGTGCCTCTCCCTGTCATACAGGGTTTGTCCAACCCCCACTGCTCTGCACAAGGCAGCTGGCTCCACTTGAAATCAGCTAGGACTGGCTTTGGGAAACGGCAAGTCCCTGTTTTAATTGCAGAAACAGGCTTGAAGGTGTCTTGCCAGGAGGGGGCAAGCAGAGGTCAGAAACAACGCCACTGCTAATCTACCTCCCATTTTTTCCTGGGACTCTCCATCCGCAGTTCCACCTCCCAAGGCAGCGACATGTCAGGGAACTCATCCGACTGAGCATTCGAACTTGGCTTCTCTCCCCTATTAGGCTGACATCCTGCCATTGTTTCTGGAAGTCGGTAAAGGCCAAGATCAAAGGGCCCTTTGCCTCTCCAGGTGACTGGTGGGTCTGGGGTCCATCACTGAGGTGTTTCTGACACCCTTAACCTTAGAGACATCGAACAGCCCCTGTGCCCTGGTGCCGGGTTCTCCACACTCCCCCAGGATAGGCCTGTGCGCCAAGCCGCCTCCTGTGAGGAGGTAGCGTCCTGACCTGCAGGACAGCCGCGGAGGGGTGGACGGCCAAGTAGGACAGGCTGTCATCGGCTCCCCAAGCCCTGTGGCCAGATGGCCTAACTGAGGGAGGCGCTGGGGCCCGGGGGCGTGGCCCTATGCAAACAGCCTAGAAAAGGGAACTAACCCTGCCTCCCACGGGACAGTCCAGCGAGGCCTGTGGAAGCGTCCCAGAATGCAACCTGCACGTCAGTCACCACACAAGGCATGCAGTCTGGGCGGCCAGAGGAAGCACCAGGAAGCACCTCAGACACAGACTAGAAGGACATGAGTGGTCCCCAGGGCAGAGCCGTGGAGGTCGCCAGCAGGGCAGGCGCTGTGGGCATCTGGGAGCCCCTGGGAGGGGCGAGCAGACTGAGGTCCCAGCTCCCCACCCACTCAGGTTCCAGCTCAGAACTGAGAAGCTGGAGAGGAGGAGGCAGGAGCTCCAGCCGCCTGCACCTGCCACAACCCCTCCCACCTGCTCTAGGGCCTGGCTCCTGCACTTGACCCCCTCTCCAGTGTCGGTGTCGGCCGTTCCCACCCCATGGCGCTTTCACGAACACACAGCGAGAGCTCCCATGTTTACAACACCTTCCCTGATCCCTGATCCCCTTGCTGCCACACCATGTCTGCTCCCCTGAGAGCGAAACTCTTCAAGAGAGCTGTTCGCTGTCCCTGCCTGTGTCCTCCCACTCCTTCAGACTGTTTTCTTCACCAGCCCTTCAAAAGTCCCCTTACCAAGGTCACTGATGACCTGGGCTGCCAAATCCAAGCGTCCATCCCCTTGTTCGGCCCATCAGTGGCGTTAGACATGCACACTCCCTGCCGGAATCGCCTTCTGTTTGGCCTGTGGCCAGCACTGCTCTCCCACCTGACGGGCTGTTCTCTGTCGGCCTCCTGTCCTGTCCCTCCTTACCTGGCAGCCCGGAAACACTGGATACCCGGGGGCCCCACCCCTGCCCACCCCCAGACCCCCGTTTTCACCCAACCCCGAGGTGCGAAGGGCCCCCTGCACACAGACTTCTCCCTCCTTCAGTTGCTGTGGCCAGAAACCTGGGCTCGTTCGGGCTCCTCATTCTCTCAGACCCAACATCCAGTCTGCCAGCAAGTCCTCCGGGCTTGCCCTCGGGACAGACCCAGGATCCGGCAGCTGCCGCCACTGCCGCCACCGCTGCTGCCTCCTGTCTGCGTACTGCTACAGGCGCCTCGTCATCTCTGCCTCCACCTACCCTTCCTGATGTCCGTTCACACAAGGGCCAGAGAGAACCTTTCCAGATGTTAATAAGATTGCATTAAGTTACTGATCCAAGTGGCCCAACAGCTCGTGGAGCTGCTTGTCACAACCTGCCAGGCCCACCTGGCCTGACCTCCCGAGGGCTGCGTGGTCATCTCTCACTCACTCGCCCCAGCTCACTGGCCTCCTGCACATTCCTCAGACACGCCCTGTACAGTCTGCCTCGGGGCCTTTGCACAAGCCGTTCCCCCTGCCTGCCCATTCTGCTCCTTCATTCAAGTCTTGGCCGAAAGCTCATTTCAGAAAGACCTTCCCTGTTCACCCTGTCTAAGCCAGCACCATCCTTTTCTCTCACACTTCTTTGTTTTTGTTAGAACTCCTCCCTCCTTGGCATTAATTGTTCTTTCTTTGTCTCTCCCCACAAAATGTGAACTCCAGGAAAGCAGGATCATTTCCCCCTGCTATGTCCTTGGTCCCCAGGATGCCTTCTGGCTCATTACAGGCACACAATGCGTGCTGGTGACAGAATGAAGGGCCCTCACCCTGTTGCAACAGGGTCCCTCATCCAGACTTGCTGCTCAGACCCTCTGAGGACTCAGCCCGAGGATAACCGAGTTTTCTCGGAGGCCCTGGAGGAAGAAGACAGACCCCTACTCTGAGCAAAGAGGTGGAAGAGGGTTGTATGGAATGGTTTCCAGGCCCCCAGAAATGAGCAACGCAGATGGGAGCTTTACACGGGGGGGCTTGCCCACCGGCCTCAGAGAGGTGCAGGCCCGACCTGCACAGAACTGTCCTCGAGGTCGCCAGAAGCGTTCTCCAAGGCAGAGAGGTGGCATTTTGGCACAGAGTATGGAAGAGCTTGCATGTTACCTGCACACCAACTCCAGACTCGTTTTATTTTTAATTTAAATAAACTTTTTATTCTAAAGTTGCAAAGATAGGACAAAGTTCCTGTCTACACCTTACCCGTCTTCCCTGTTACTAAAGCGTTAGACTTGTGTGACATTTACTGTCCCCAGTGCGCCAATTCTGAGGCCTTACATTCACTAAAGCCCGCGTTTCACTCCGACTCCGAGGTCCTCCCTGACGCCTCTCCTGCACTCCAGAATCCCATCGGGGCGCACGCTGCGTTGCGTCCTCCAGGCTCTGACAGTTCCCCAGACTTTCCCCATTTTTGATAACCATGGCAGTTTCGAGGAGCCCTGGTCAGGTTTTTCGTAGAGTGCCCTTCGATCAGGGTCTGCCTGTGCGTCCTGTCAAGGTCATGCCATCGACATGGCACCTCGAGGATGGACGGGCACCTGGACCACCAGGCCGAGGAAGTGCAGACCAGGCAAGCGCAGCCCCGTCCGTCCGGCTGTGGGGACAGTGGGCACTGAGCACCGCCACACCCAGGAGAGAGCAGCTGCCCTCTGTGTCCACGGCTTGGAGTCCCTTCACTGCCCACTGCCCTGTTCAGGGACCAGCGGCCCGACCAGCCCTCCCACTGTCACCGATGGCCAGGCTGCTGCAGAGTGCTGCCCGTGGGTTATTTACTTACTTTGTTTATTGTTGTTCAAGTACCGTCATCTCCACGTCCCCGCCACCACTCCTCCCCGCCCCACCCAGTTTCACGGAATCCTCGGTGCGGCCCTAGGAAATCGGTTTGGCTGCGGCTTCCTTTTCACCGAGGAGGACGTCAAAAGTCAGCGCTCCCCTCCTAAGTCCAGGCTGTCCTTTCTGACCATGTGCTTGCCCCGAATACTCACAGACCTCTCCAACCTCATGTGGCCAGGAGATGTCCTCCAGTCTCCCCAATTCTGATAAGGGGCACCTGCATCCCTACTATCACTCGAGCCAGAAACGACGAGTCACCCGTGTCATGACATCAACTCCTGTCAACTCTGCCTCCAAGACACTGTTTTCGAAGCTGAGCCGGAGCGCCCGCCGGCCTCCCTTGCTGGAGCCCTGCAGAGGTTTCCTGATGCCCTTTGAACGCAGCAGCCAATCCCGTGCTCCCTCAGGC
>PVKM010050323.1:0-10736 GCA_004027735.1 Carollia perspicillata
TAAGGGAGGTACTGTGCGTCCACCATGTGATGAGACCGGCCACGTTGCTGGGTAGAATAAATCAATTAGGCGGACTTCTGGGCCCTGCAGAAGCGTCAGGTTTAGTGTATAGGGGCGGTAATGCTCTGCAGGGCCAGGATGGACACGCATAAGGGGGTCCTGTGGGGTGTGGACGCCTCAGTGACCCGTCCTCCCTTAGAAAAGACAGAAGCCTCTCAAGATGACAGGCAGCGTTCACAGCACACTATTCTCACTAGCGACTGCCACCTCAGACATTGTTAACTAACCGAAACGCAAGGGTGGTCGTTACACAAATCAGTCCATGCTATTCGACATCCTCTCCACCGACGTTTATGGAGGCCTGGCCCCATGATGAGCAACAGGGCGGTGGGGACGAGGGCACAGAGCCTGCCCTGCGTGACCGCCACTCGGCGTGGCATGTGTGGTGACAGAGGCCTTTCCCATCTGAGGCTCATTTCCAAGGATCTGGAGGACTGGGTCCTTCACCCCTCACCGTTTCTTCTCAGAATCCCTGTCCACTCGGCGCTCTCTCCCCGTGTCCTTTTCCTCCCTATGTCACGGGACAAAACGGTGGTTTTTCAGGATGTGTGGGCTTCCCTGCATCTGCGGATCTGTGCGTCCAATGTGAGAGAGTCAGTACCAGACAGAGAAACTCTCCCCACACCTTTTCGTTGTCGTTATTCTAGTAAAAGAGTGGTTTTCAAAACCAGTTCTAGTTGGGAATGGGGATGTGGAGAAGAGGTGACAGTAAATTGGTCCCTCGATGCTGGGGAAAACGAAATTCTTGTGGAGAGCCCAAGAGGTCTGTCATTCGCTCCACCAGTGTGGATTCCAGCTTACCGTCCACTGGGCGAAGATCCCATCCTGCGAGAAGTGAACCGTTTTCATCGTAAGGATGCTCTGAGCCAGCACCAATGACTGCTAACTGGGCTGTTGATTGCTGGCACAAAGAACACACGTTTCGTTGAGCTGCCATTGGAAATCATCACTAGGTGTCAAAGATACCCCCATCATTAGGACTCCAGGTGCCAGGGACAAAAACCCAACTTCAGTTGCTTAAATGAAGAAGCCGGACTGTGCTAGACCAGGCAGTGTCCTCCAGAGAGAGTGGTGATGACATAGGGCTCAGGGGTGCCTGGCCCCCAAAACTGGAAAACCGGTAGATATCCGTTTTTCTCTTTCCTGTTTCTCTCGGTATGGCAGCCCCATTCTCTAAGACCAGTTCGTCCATGCTGCGCTGACTATGGCTTTGCACACCCTACGTCTTTGAGGGAGCAGTGAGCCCACTCTGTGTCAAGACCTGGGTTGAAGGGTGTGAGAGAAGAAACGCCGTTTACCCAGGCAGGCCATTCCCCAGCCTGTTGTCTTTCCATCAAGACCGTACTCTCCCATGTGGCTTTCTGCTCCTTGTCACACCACACTCACCAAGCTGCATGCAGGTTACTGCAGTGGGTGTCAGCATGTTTAGTTACCATAGTTTCCTGGATTGTTACGCCGTGCCCAAATTTGGAATTCCCAACATTGCGGGAATCTGGCAGCATCGTCAAAGGCACCCCAAAGGAACGTAGGTTTAGAACAAAAGCCAGCTTCTTCCTGACAATGACATGCCAATGACTGAGCCTGTCTTGTCTTGGCAGTGACGTGAGAGGCTCATTGGAAACCAGCCTCGGTGCATTGGATAAAGTCAAAGTGTTCTTACTCTAGAAGCCGGATTACTCAGTACACTGGGAAAAAAAAAGCCTATTATTTTATTTCCTCATTTGAAAGAACAAACGGAGGAATGATTGCAGTCAGAAGACACCAATATTCCATTCGCCCAAGTTTCCTATCTGAACACAGAGAATGGCTGCAGTGCAATTTTTATTACTATCCCCATCTTTTCACTGATTGGACCCTGAAGATGAATGTAAAGCTTTGATTCCAGGAAAACAGACATTTATTTCCATTAGAGCTTTTTTTTTTTTTACAATACCTCTTAAACACATGAGCATGGACTTCACCAGAATTTTTAAAATGTGAAAATAAGGCAGACAGAGCTTCTCTTCGGTGACTGTCCCCCACAGGGTGTCCGATCTTCGAGCAAGCCGTCTGTCTTCACACACACAACAGTGGGGCTCCGCGAGGAGGCCCTGTTCTGCCACACACGAACGAGAGCTCTGAATACCGTCCTGCCTGCTCACGTCCTTGCATTCCACGTTACAGGGCGGCTCTGACGATTGCTGTCAGGGTGTCCTGACTCCAAGCTTCGGTCTTTGCCTGTCATGCCTGGCACTGGCCCTAAGTCCGTTGCCTCAGCCCACAGCTGGGCAGTTCCTTGACCCAGAAAAAAAGAAGAACTTGGCTGCTTGTACAGAAGCTGGAGGAGGCCCAGAGGGGGCAGAGGATAAAATACACACACATATATTGGTAAAGCCAGCAAGGATGGATGCACATAATAGAAACTCAACTAAAGAGAACCTCTTTCTAGGCACAAATGCCCAAGGAAGCTCCCAGGGGGCACTGGATTTGGTGATCTCTCAAGTGTGTTCTAAGCCTGAAGCTCTGGCAGTATAACTAAATAATATCGGTCACATAATATCCTCTCAATCAGAGCATCTGTGTACTGCAACACCGTATTGTAACATGATCACCCATCCATACAGAGTTCTTAACACCGTCTACTCATGGGCCTCAGAGTATGAGGCATGTGAGGTAGTAATGTGCGTGCTCGCTCCTCCCAGACCCGAGTGGTTCTCTCCGAAGACAAGATATTGGCATGTAATGACGGTAACCTGGACCGCGGAGGGTAGGGAAGGAGGTGCTTCATTGTCCAGCCCCGCTCAGAGCGCCGAGAGTCTTCCCGTTCATAGATGATTATGGCTTCTACGAAAATTAAGTTTCAGAAAACTAAGATCAGAAGAGAAAGAAAACACGAACCTTCCGGGTGACTGTCCTAAGGAGGAATATTTCATACTCCCTTTTCTACGTGGAGACTTCATTATTAAACGCTCCTTGGTTAAGTCAAGATTTTGTTCATCAGCGTCAGCCCCTGGAGACATAACGGCGCTTCCAGTTAGCGCATCAGAGAAGATCACCCCGGAGCGATGTGCTCTGCGACTCCCGAGGACTGAGCACGTGAAGGGGAGAATCAAGGTCAACTCGATTTCCACTGTAGCCGTCCAGTTCGTGCTCTCAGGGCCTCCACGGAGAGCGGGCTACGTGCCCTTACTCAGTTGGCGCAGACTAATTCATGCTAAAGAAAAGGCATTGCTTAGCACTGCAAAACGACCTGGGAGCGAAAGAGTTTAAAGAAAAATGGCATCATGGGAGCTACGTGACGAGGCTCTAATATCCAAGGAGAGAATACCTAGTATAAAGAAGCTTCCTTATTGTGGAGCTTGTTGGTGTATGAAAATGTTCGCAATTCTGCTTTCGAAGCCACGATGTCGTAATAGTTGATGGTCTCTATGAAAACGTTTTCTCCACTGGCCACCCCAGTCCCTTCTCAACCTACGGTCCCGTCCACTTTCTCTCCAGCCCCCACGCCCTGCCGACCACTGCTCTTCTGTGAAGTGATTTCCTATCATTTCTATGCTTCTCGTCCTGAATCATCAAGGGAGGATAAACAACCTATTCTTTTCCAAGGAAAATATCACTTACTGTTTTCCATTTTGAGGGTTTACTACCATTCCATTTCATCTCAAATGCCATAGTTGTAATTAAGAATTTTAGACTATAACATTTGTGTTTATTATACAAACCTTAGGGATTTGCTTATTGTGCTAAATGTAAAAAGGGGGTATTTCATTTTTTTATTTGCATTGGAGCTATTCTTTCAAAGTTCTTTATTTTCACCGTAGAATTTTTAGATTTCTTACAATTATCCAGGAATAGGAAAATTTTTCATTGTGGTCTCAATCAATCAATATTTGTTATTATTTCAGCTGTCTAAATGAAACTATCTGCCCAAAAGTATGGTTATAAGTTAAAGATATTATTTTATTTCTATTATTTCAAGCAGTACTTTGCCGTTTTTCAGCTGTTTTTATTTTTAGTTATTGTACTTGTTCCAGCCAAGAGTTCCGCATCTCATTTACTGGGTTGGTCGCTGATTGTAGCTAAAAGTACCAATAGAATTATTAAATATAAAATATTTTGATATCTGAGGACACTAAATACCTTTTTAAAGGGTATTTTATTAGCATGATCCGGTAAGTTGTTTGAAATAAATTGAATTCTAATTTCCAATGTAGTGGAAAACTTAGAATGGACGATAAGTTAGTCATTAGAAACAATATAATGGAATAAAAGTGGAAAATTTGAGAACCGTACTCTTCAAATTCAAACCTGGCTGAGTTTGGAGCCTTATTCCATATTGCCAAATCCCAGCTAGCAGAGTGAAGAGAAGAACTGAGACAATTAGCCACATGATTCAGACAAAAAATTAAGATCCAAACCCAAATAGTTTTGCCTAAAGAATCTTGTGTTTGAATATTTTTTGCCTGAATTTTTTTTTGTCTCAGTTTGCCACTTCATTTTGTTAGGCTAGATCTTTGTTAAAAATTAATAAAATTTAAGATATTATCTTTTTTTTTTAACTTGGGTCTTATGTACTGAACACATTGGCTATTTTATATTTGAAAACTAACTTATCAGAAGTTCTCCAATTCTACGGCCCTTGAAAGTTTTGCATTTTTTTCTGAAGCAATATAAAAAATGCTTATGGTGTGTATGCAAGCTGCTGTTTTGATTAACTTTCCTGAATTTCAAACATCTATATTTTACTCTCTTATATGCTTTTAACTAAGGTATAGTAGATGCATTTTTGCTTCAATACTAATTTAAGGTGTAATATTCATTTCTTTAGAGAACATTTTTGTTGTTGTGCATGCCTAGTGTTTTGTACGTTGTATATTGCATTCAGAATATTTTTTTCCTTCTCACCTATCCACAATGCAATGCCGTTCCCATGATGCACCTCTGCTTGCTGTTTACCTGTATGTTAATTCGCTTGAATCCCATTGGCCCACTGCCATCATGTGCTCGCTGCCTGTTATTAAAAGACTCAGTCGACTGCCAAAGCAATGAAGCGACCTCTCGAAGCATCTGTAGACCTGGTACTTTGACCTTTCACCTTTCGCTTTGCATGTAGCTTTTCAGAGACCCATCAGAGATTTGTATTACTTGTAAAATACTGGTTGCAAAATATCATTATTATTAAGTAATGAAAAAATTCAATAAGGTGTTTAGCCATCTCATTTTCATATGTAATATGTAAAATAAATTAATCCTAACAAATTTTAATACCTTTTCCAAAAGAGTGAAGCAAATTTAAATTACTTGGCTCAGAAAAACACTCATTATAATTCTTATTAACATTTAAATTCAAGACATTTGTCGTTTCGTTAAAGAAAAGCATAGGTATTAATAATAACACAAATGCTTCTTTCCCTCCTTAGACTAGTGTAACTCATTTTAAAAGCCGAAGCCATTTTTTTTTGTTGTTGTCGTTGCTTGATAGTTTTTCTTTTCCTTAGTCGAGATGCTACTGTTTGGGTGACAGAAATCATGCTTTCGCTCTCAATAACAAATTCGCCCTCACTCGACATTGCCGCTGTTTAAGTTCAGGTGCATGGCAGGGGCGTCTCCTTAGCTGTCGTTTGTAAAAAAGAATGTTGCCATTGATGATCTCTTGGACGCTGAAGATGCATCTTCTGGGAGTTACACACACCTTGTCCACTTCTTCACCTCTAGGCCTTCCCACCTGGTGCTCTCCACCCTCTACCAAAGAGACAAGCACTTGAAAAAAGCAACGGTGCCAGCGCGGTCTTCAACCCCAGCGTCTTGCACTACCAGCAGGCCCTGACCAGCGCGCAGCTGCAGCAGCCCACGGCCTTCATCCCCACAGGTATGGCCCTGACCGTTCCGCGTCCTGTGTCCGTGTGCCCTTCCGGTCATGTGCTTTCTTCTCATTCCTCTAAGCTGTGTGGTGGCATCTAGTTGGCTTTGAAAGGTACAGTAAATACAACCTGAAACTCCTCATTGTCCTAGCTAGCTAGATGTATTTACCTTGGCTTGGAATGACAGCTAAAGCCTGGTAGGAGATTCTAAAGCCAAATATTTTGTACAGCGAAGTGACAGATTAAACCCAGGAGAAGCGGATAGCACTTTAGGCCTTTTAGTTTCTTGTATTTAGATACACTGTGTACAATTGTTTATGTAAATAAGACCTTTTATGTATGGCAAGCGAAATTTGTCATTAACCCTGAATGACCTAAAAAAAGCAATTCCTGTAAATACTAACCTTTTCTTTTCTATTCCTATTCAGAGCACTAAAAAAAAAATGAGGCTGTTCAAATTAAAGCAACCATCTACTCATATTTTTACATCCATTCTGTCTCTTTCACCATCCTTCTCAACCTCCACCAAGTTTACAAGTATAGAGAGCGCTCTTCCTTGGTTTCTAAGCCAATGCCTGATAATATTAGATGCTAAGGTGCATTAACTCTATCGTTGCCCTAAAAGATGAATTCTATTAATCCCTGAATCTTGACCTTTAAAGAATCTTAAAGATTCTTAGTGATCTCCTCATCCAGTTGATTGTTTTACAGATGAGAAAACTGAGGCCCCCCCACCCCAAATGTGAAGTGACTTCCCAAGTTGGCACAGCTAATGAGAAAAAGACTTGAAACCTACTTTTCCTCAGACCAGTCCAACGCGGAGGGCACGGCACTCCTGGTCCTCCCTCCGTCTGTGGGGCCCACAGGGTCCTCCTTGAAAGCTTTTTATAAAACATCAGCTCAAAGTGAAGAAACAAAAGTACAAGACGTGTCTGCCCTCCTCTGCTCCTTACCCAGCTCCCGGACCTCAGACTTACATCCACCACATACAAACACAAGAGGTCACCAGAAATTGACTGTGGTTTTCACCTTTTAGTCTGCGATAGAAGCAGGGATAATAGTCTCACAATATTTTCTAGAGTGTCGAGAAAAAAGAAACACAGAAAGAACCAGAGAGTGACGTAGACCTTAGTGAGAAGACTGTCTGTTGGGCTCTCAGTTTCAAAGTCAAAATTCTCCCCTGATAGCAACTTAAAGGTAAATACAGATGAATAACATTTTGATTGAAAAGGGCTTATTGATCCTAAGCCACAGGGTTGGGCTTTTCGGGTTTATCATCCATGTTTTGAAAATCTCATAGCGTATTAAGGGTTAACAAAGGAGGGAATTGAATAAATATCTTTATGGTATTCTTTGAATAAAATCTGTACTTTGAAATGCATTATTAACCTGTTAGCAATATATATTACAGGGAAAACTATAAATGACAAGTAAAATGGTTCTTAGCACTCAGTCTTCTTATGTTAGTTCTGCCCTACTCTTCAAAACACTCATAGACCCGTAGTAGCCTCTAACTCAGCACTTAGTAGGGCTTCACTTTTGTCCTGTTACAACCTTAATTAGTGACATTTCAGTGCAGTTCTAGCGCAGCGGCATTTGTACAGGTAATCCATTTGATATACCTTGTTTGTAAAATAAGGACTAGAAGGTAAGCTTACCTCGAGGTCCTGCGTGATTTCTCCAAGCGCCTTATTTTCTAGACCTCGTCACTAGATAATTTAGAGGGGAAAAATTAGGGAAGGCTGTCCTGAGGAGAAAAACATAAAGGGACAAGTCTGTTTCGGAAGACTGGGTGACAAGGTCGCTACCATTTCCTGGGGTTGTCTGTGAAATCCAAGAGCTAAGGCGTGCAAGAGACCGAAGGCCTTGAACTCATGTTGGACACTTCAATCCAATAGTGATGGAGCTGTTCAATCACTGAAAGAATCCTCATTTTCAGATAGTTCACCTGGAAACCACTTCAAGGCTTCCAAAGCGAGAACAAATAGCATCCTGTATGCAGTGACTTGATTCTTGTTGAAGAAACACCTGGTGTTGAGGGCGGATTGGCTGACCTCGCTGCTTATGGTTGCGCACTTCCGCCCTCTGCTGGATCATTTAAGAACTGTTCCAGTGTGTCCAGCAACCCACAGCTGAGTGGGCTTTGGGAGCCAAAAAAGTGGGTGGTAGCCCACTTAATTATGTGAACCACAAGTGTTTCCTGCTATAACATGCTATGAATACTATAGCGAACAAGCATGTGGCTCTCATGTGCTGAAATGGTATATCAAAGTGTTCACATGTTTCTCCTGAGTGATGGAAGATGACAATTTCATTAAAAGAAATTGGCACACTCTTTCCCCCACTTAAATCTGTAACATAAATTTCAGTGTTTATCTTGGATCGAGTGCTTATTTCAGGCTTTCTTTCTCACAAATCACATTTTCAGCCTAATATAGAATGATAATGGCAACAATCATTCCTCGTTAATCCTTGGTGTTTTAAACCTCGGCAAACTAAGTGATGGTGTTCAAAAATATTTTTTGTAACTTAGTAGATGGTGGATCCATTATTTCTAAACTGACAGATTTTGACTTCTCGATAAATACTTTAACAAGTGCCATAAATATGAAACAAAGAGCATTTTATGTTCTTCCGGAGGTTACCCTTTATGGACGGGCTTGCAGAGCGAAATTTTTTATGTGCTACTGAAATTCTCCCATTGACACAACGTGAATTTGGATTTTGGAAATTCTGCCTTCAGGCTATAGAGATATTAACATAAAATATTATGCAAATGGTGGGATTATTCTCCCAAACCATGCTAAAATAATTATCATCCTGGTTGATGCCCTAGCACATTTGCAGTGGGTGGGAGTTTTCTCTTTTTTTTTTTCCTTTTTTGATAGACATTATTTTAACTTAGTAGGTATACTTTTTCTTTGCTATGTTAGGAAAGCAGCAAAAACCGCACACACTTACAAAAGTAGCAGCATAGTAGGTCTTGGCACTTCTCTGACAGGTTGATTCCGAGTCACTGTAACCATTCTTACAGCCATTCTCACATTATTCTTCAAAATAGTTCTGCCAGTGGCAGGCACAATTATTTGCATTTTGCAGATGGAAAAACTGAGGCTATGTCGATGCTGCCAAGGGGGATCTATAATTAATGGAATCATCCAGATAATGCTGAGCCACAGACTCTGGAGTTGAAATAATTTGTGCAACGGAAGCAGAAAACGTTTGAGAAGGCTTTGTCGACAAGAATTAGCGCCTCAGTGAGCTGCTTCAGCCAGTAAGAGCGATGGCCCACTGACCCCCTTCTCAATTTACGTTATTATCTTGGAGATGTAGAATGAGTAGGACAGGGGAAAGTGCTAGCACAGATATTGCCTAGTGATCAGAAACTATAATGTTACCTAAGGTTATCATACATCCCCATGAAAGATGTGTCAGTATTTAGCAGAAACTGTATGTAGATAAAACCCTAACAAAATGTATATATTCCGTTCAACTTGACAAACAGTTCTCGAACCTGTAGTGTGCTCTGGGTTCCAGAGCCAGTAAGGGGAATACAGAGGAGTTCTCAATTAGGCAAAAACTGAATATAAGTCGTAGCGTGAAGGGCTACGCTAGGGAAGAGGGAAACTATGTGAAACAAGCAATGTATTCAGCCATCGGCATGTACAGTGACTGGTCGATACGGGGAAAGAAAGGCTCTCCATTTAGAAGGAGAACTTTGCTTAGCACTTTGTAAGGAAGATTTTACCAATGAGGGAAAAGCGTCCCTGGTAGGGGGACAGCATGGGTTGGGAAGAGTGTGTCGAGGAATAGCAAGTTGTCCATGGCAGCTATGAAGTACTCACAGGCCTGGGGGTCAGAGGTGGGGCGATCGGAGTGGGATGAAAAGACAAAGAGGAGGCTTGAAAGCGAGAGCAGGACCAGAATCTGGCATTAAGTCAGACAACTATGCACAGCAAAGCTATGTGTTTGCACGAGTCATGTCATTTTTAGGCCACGTACAGACCAGGGCTCGTACAATTAATATAGTGGAGCATTTCAGCCACATCCTGAATGGAAGCCAATGTGATGGGTCCAGTCCTGGCCCGGAATGGCTGTTGATGGTCTGCAGCCCAGTGACATTCCCATTCACGACGCAGGAAAGTCCTCCAAGAAAGTCCCTCTATATTGGGATGCAAAAGAATAACATGTAATTAATTTTTAGTGGGATGACTTTGAATCCAGCTGTGGTTGACTTTAAAGGGACGTCCTTCACAAACTGGGCTCTTCAGTAAATTTCAGGAACAAATGGCTTTCGAGACACTTTCACTAATGGCTGAGAACATTCATTCAACCAAACTGGTCACCTGCTCTGTGTCCCAGAGACCAGGACAGACGTAAATAAACCCCGCTCTCCCAAAGGGCACAGCAGAGAAGGTACATGCACATTCAATAAACAGCATCCCCCAAGGTGGAGAGACATTCTCTGGGAAAGACCAACGTTTGGACGGGTTACATTCGGGACCCTTGTCGGACATCCAGGTGGAAAGGCCCGATGGACAGGTAGATGGGAAGACCTAGAGCTCGAAGGGAAGAACTAGGCAGGCTGCATAATTCTGGTAGCCTTGAGCCCATAGACAGTATGTATGTAGATTCTAGACCGACTGATGAATGATACACCAGGGACAGGTGCAGAGTAGGTGAGTAAGAACTAGAACAGAGTCCTCAGAAAAGAACCGTGTGTGTTACGAGAAAACGCGAGGAAAGGGTGGCTTACTAAGGAGGGAGTGGCCAAGTGCTAAGTGTTACTGAGACTCAGGAACCGAGGTGCAGATGAAGGGCTCCTGCCGGTGGCAG
>PVKM010050324.1:0-10739 GCA_004027735.1 Carollia perspicillata
GTGTGTCATACTAGGTCATGTACAAACTGTTAATACACCTGAATCTAGGTAAATACATTGTTTTCTGTGGCAGAAAAAAATTCTTGTGCTAACCCTTAAAAACCTAGAATAAAAACAGAATTAGCCCTGGCTGGTGTAGCTCAGTGGATTGAGCGCGGGCCTGTGAACCAAAGGATCGCGGTTCGATTCCCAGTCAGGGCACATGCCTGGGTTGCGGGCCAGTTCCCATCAGGGGATGCACGAGAAGCAACCATACATTGATATTTCTCTCCCTCTCTCCTTCCCTTCTCCTCTAAAGATAAATAAATAAAATCTTTTTAAAAAAAAAACAGAATTAAATGGAATATAACTGATACTGATAAATTGTTTATGATATGATTCTAGCTTCCATTAGTTCTAATAAATACAGACATCATACTCTTCATGATAGAGGAACATTAATACTAATTTTGGCAAGAACATTTTCTCAGGTTAAATGCCTACACATGATGTGATTCTCTTTAGCTACATAAGAACTTTTATGGTTTTTTTTTTCCTTTCAATTACTGGCTTATAGGGAAAATTATATTGTCATTTTTCTTCTTATCCTAGCAATTTTCTAAGTACAGAAATTCATTTTCTTAAATGTAACTAACGTGTTGGAGAATTTCCATTCATCTTAACCTTGAAGACTGATCTTGGAATTTTAGCAGATGCTTTTAAAGATTGACAACTTTCTCCAGGCCTTGGATGTGACTGCTTCCCAGGCCAGTTGTCTGCAAATCCCATGGTCACCATCCTCTTCTTATAAGATCAGGCATATGGGTCTCAAAATATTTTGTATTATCTTTTATTTACTGAACACCAGGTAGAAATCTATGGGGCGTTTATTGAGTGGATTCATATTTTGAGTGTCTGTTTCCCAAAGCCTAGAGCGTCCTAGCAGCCTTCACCTTCATCTCTTCCCATCTAAGGAAACAAGAAGGCATCTAGTAGATGGTGCACAATGAAATTCAGAACGCCATTATAAAATAACTCCAGTTCTGCTGCAGAAACTGAATATAAGTTTCAGTTGGTCGTGGAATTTTCTGTTACAGACCATCTTATATTTCCTCTGGAATGTGTTAAGACATTGGCGTAGTGTCTGTAAAACAGATGCTAAACAGTAATATTGGATGTTGTAAGGTATTTTTAATGAAGTTATTCAATGTAATGATTGTTACATAATCAAGTGTATTTTCTTATAGCTTTACTGCTTATCAACATGCACAAAGATGTTTTAGCAAGAAAACTTGTTTTTGTTCTTCGTAGTTACAGTCTTCATCCCATTCCTCTTCATTCCTTTCTCTGTGTCTTGTATTAAAATGGGACTCACCTTAGTGACTGTTATCTTTCTGTGCCTCAGAGCCTCACCTATAAAATGGAGCCAATGCAATATTTACTTTATAGGGTTCTTGTGAAATGAATTATTTAATGTATTTGACAGCCCTTAGAACAGTGGCTGGCTCGTGGTAAGTGCTCAAAAAATGTTAACCGACATAGTTATTATCACTGTTTTATTAGAGTTATTTGATGTTCGTATTATTTCAGAAAAAATTCCTTTCCCATAAAAATATTTATTTTCTTAAATATGTTAAGGATTAAAAGAGAATAAAAGCACATTGAAGGCTTTACTTGTCTAATTGCATTAATTACCCCTCAGTGGTCACCGGTAAAAGAGACCAATAAAGAGAAATGTTGTGTACTTTTCCTAATAGCCATTTTGGTTTCTTGGACCAGTATGTTTTCACTGTCTAAATTCTGTGATACAAACTTCAGAGGGGCTGATTCCAATTTCAGAATTAGAAAGTTCACTATTTTTTTCTGTATAGCCTATGAGAACTATCACAAAATATACAATGGTGGTTATAACAATGCAAAATGCTGCTTAAATTGTTTTCCAGTAACCTTTTTTGTATCCAGTATTTTTCTTCTAACAGAAGGAACTCCCTTCCCCACCCCTAGTATATCCATCTTCTGGGGCATGAGCTTTTTCTCAGAGGAAAAAGGATTTAATTTCATGCCTTGGTTTATGGTATCATTTTACCCTGATTTCTCCCTTTCAGTGCACAAAATCATTTTGTGTAATAATCAGTGCCAGACAGTATGAGTCCAAAGAGAGATAGACAAAGATACATTTAGCTTAAATTGATGGAGAAAACTTTGAAAGGAAGCAATTGGTTATAGATTACAGATAGCAAGTTGGAAGGATTTTCATGACATTAGAGAGGAAGATTACTGGCAGCAGAAAGAAATGATGTGCCCAGTTGTATGTAGTGGTTATTTGTAAGAACACTAATTTATTGCCTGTGGAGCAGGTGCCATTATTGTGTATCCAAATAAAGGCCTCGGGTAACTTAATGAAAGAGCAGCAATGGCTGCGTCAGAGGCTCCCAGAGTGGTTAACTTCACGGCGAAAGAGAATCTGCCACTCCTAAAAACGTGCCTCTTGGATTGGAGAAGCCAGTTTAAGATGATTAACCAAGCTTTTTGGATTCGGTGTCACCTTGAACATCTGTTTTCTTCCTTTACTCTGCAGTGGTGTTTCAAACGTGCAGATAAAAATAGAAAATCATATAGGAAACACATACTTACCACCTAGTTTCATTAAAAATGTTTTGCCATATTTGCTCTAAATCATTTTTAAAAAATAAATCATTACAGAGATGGATAAGTTCCTTGCCTGCTCTCATTTCCGTTCTTTCCTATAAAGTGGTAACCATGAATTTAGTGCTTTTCTTTCTTAATGTTCTTACTTTCATATTTTAAGCACTGTAATAATCTCACACTTGTGTTATTGTATTGTTTTGCGATTTTTGTATTTTGACCAGTTTTTAGTTATATTAACTTTGTTACACTTAGTTTTATTCATTTGTTATGATTGGGTGCTATTCCGTTAAGAATAGCAGCACCCAGTCTCCTGTTGGGGATCATGGAGGTTACTTCCAATTATTTCTAACTTAACGATGTTACAGTAAACTCTTTTGTACATTTCCTCTCTGTGTTTGGAGTGTTTCAGGGTTTGTACTTGGAAGCCGAAATGCTGATTTGATTTCTAAAGTGATAGTGATTCCTGTCAGTTAGGAGTGTTTTCCTTTCTCCACATCCTCACCAGCCCTTGATGTTGTCAGGCATTAATTTTCTCATTCAGAGCAGGTGAAATGGTATGGTGTCATGATATTTTAATCTGCATTTCCTAATTACCTGAGAGTTTAAGCATTTTTAATTATTTTACTAGCTATTCAGTTTTCCCTTTATAATTTTCCTAATTGTATAATTTGAGCATATTTCAAAATAATTTGATTTTTATTTGATATAGGTAGGCAAAATAGTCTTGTTGAAACAAATCTTGAGTTTTGACAATTATCTTTAATGCATTTACTCAGAGAGTATAATATATAAACATCTCAGTGACACAATGTGAATATAAGAGGACCAGAACCACTGAGCAGTAAATATGTTCTAAACCCCTTTATTTTGCTCCGTGGGTGGAAACCATGTCCAGAGAAGTGGGTGTTTTGCTTATTACTTATTACCTGGTGTTTCTCTATTTATTTGAATGGTAAGGAAGATGCTCATTGTATTTGTCGAAGTTGTCATTAGGCAACTAGAATGATCTAGATGGTGTGCACAGCTTGATTTTTGGAAGGGAGGGGAGCAGATTGGGGTGGAGAGGTGAGAGGACAGATCACCAAAACACAGGCGGTTGTTGGATTTAAAGCAAATGTACAGATGTATGCCTACATCATATGCCTACACCTCAAGTGGTGAGAATAGCTATTATTTGCTTGGGAAATTCCTCCTATAATTTCTAGTTTTTAGTATGGTAAAATACATTTTCTATTAGGGTTGAGAATCCTGTGCCTCATTTCTGTTTCTAAAGCACAGTGAACAGAAAATTTTTAGTATTTCAGACAAAATGTCACTTAGAATCTGTTTGTAAAAATGATTAAACAAGAGAATTATCTACATGAGGAATAGGAATTTCCCCCAGGCATTATTTCTGTTTTTCTAGATCAGATTCCCTGTCAGTGTGTAAACATTGGTGGCACTGTAAATACTTGCTGTCTTTTTTTGATTGATTGAATGTCTGGGTAACCTGATGCTCTACTTTCATTTTCACTTACTGGGCACACCTATCTAATTACAACCTCCAGTAACATAGGACCTGCGGACTTGTTCCCTTACTGTCCAGCCGGTGTGACCCAGATGGCCTGAGCTCTCCCACTGGCTCCCAGTTGTTCACCGGGGAGCCCACACCCCTGCGTTGCGGCAAGTGTCTGTGTGTGATCTCTCCTCTGCCTCTTTTCCGTCACCATTTACCCTCCAGGTTGTGCTGTTCCATTACAGGAATCTCACCATATTGTTTTTCAGTGTCCAAGACTATGGTGGTATCATTTGGCATATAAATGAATAAAACCTCTATAGGGCCTGGGGTTTTAAATCTTGACTCCCTGAAACGTTGTTTTTGAAATGAACTAATTCATGTGTATTTTGGCTACCCACATCATTAGGCTAAAAAAATTCTCATCTGTATTGTCTGCCGTTTTCTTGCTGTCCCCTTTCTGTAGGACTTCTGTAACTCTGCTGTCTCCCTTCTGGAAGACTTTGACAACATAATGGTAACACCCCTGCTGTCATTCCTTTTTCTTTCTTTCTTTCTGTTTTTTTAAGTAAGCTTTTATAGCATTACTCTTTGAACATCAAAATGAGAAGCGGGTTGTTCTTCTATAGCTGGTAATAATTATAATCTTCATTTCACTGTTACTCACTTGTTTTATGTTTGAGACTATAACACAAATCCATGAATGCATTGACCATGTTCAATTTAATGACATTTATTTCTGAAAGTTTTCCCCTTTGATTGCCTCATGATTTTCATCACACATGTGTATGGTATAGAAACCAGTGGACGTTCATGGCCTGGGCTTGGGAGCATAGACCAGTGTGTGCACCTTCATCTCAGTTCCAGTTCTGAACCCATCTGTTCCCGAGCTCTTGCTTCTCTCTGTGGTAACTCACATCATTAGTGGAGGAACGCATGGCATGCTGACATAGACCAGTGCAAGATAATGAAAACTGTGGTTATGAAACATACCCTTCTCATCACATCCCACTTACTGCCTATTCCAAAATTCTCAACAGAACACATCATTTCAGTTTTCTTTCCGGTATGGAGAATATGTCTTTTCAAGCATAGATCTTGTGCATGCATGTCATAGACTTCACCTCTACTGCTTTGCCTGGGCTAGCTAAGAATGCATGTTTTGCATTAAATTACTTATAGGTTTCTGTATCAGGTAGCCAACTTACAACATAACCCCAAGAAGCATTAGAATAAAAAAGAGCACACATCTCAAATGTGAATGTAAGTCAACTTGTTTCACTGCCAATTTAATGGGTAACATTTTCTATACATTGGTGAAAATATCCTTAACTGCATATTCAAGCTTTGGAAATATTTGTGTTATTAAATAATTGTTACATAGGCTATTTCCTTGAGTTATTTCTGCAAAAGAAGGTTCAGAGACTTTTCTGAAAATCATTTTTTTCTGTCAATTTTTTGACACTTCATGTTATATAGAAAGGAGGTGAGGTTTTTATTTATTTCAAAACTTGAAGTGTACATCATCAAATTTAAAACTATTTTGGAAGAAGCTTATATTTATTGTTCAGATGATAATGTAATTCAGATAAAAAAACAATTTGTATAAATCATTGATTTTACTTTAAGATACAGACAAAATATTTTGTTGAGTATTTAAAGTCAAAAGTTTCTATAATATTCATATTCAAATTAATAGGAGTATGTATGTATATCTTTGCTTTTCACCATTCTTATTTTCCTTCAGTATTCTCCATTATTAGAAATTTAATGAATGTATATATTCAGCCAATCATTATGTTCATTATTTATGGACATGGTAATAGAATATATTGTAAATGTTTATTTTGTATGAGACGTGGTTATTTTAGAATGAATCCATTTGTTCCAGCAGTTAATCTCTTATTGTTATCTGATTCTCAACCAATTGATGCTTGATGTGAAAGCTTTATGAGAATCAAACATAACCAACCGGTCAACAGGATCTCTTGCAATTACAGAGTTTTCTCTCTTGTTTGAAGTCAAAATACACCAGTATGATGTGAAGACCATTTCCGGTTCATACCCTGTGTTTAGCCTTGAGCAGCACTGCTCTGTACCTGCCAAGATGATGTCACAAATAAAACCCTTTTTGCTAAGATGACTCATAAAACATTACCCACTGGTTTTCAATGGGTGACTTTGATTATTATTCCTAAATCAGTTTGCTAAATCGTTCAGAGAGAG
This sequence comes from Carollia perspicillata, assembly GCA_004027735.1. Taxonomy (NCBI): domain Eukaryota; kingdom Metazoa; phylum Chordata; class Mammalia; order Chiroptera; family Phyllostomidae; genus Carollia; species Carollia perspicillata. The sequence goes on from PVKM010050324.1 coordinate 6,350, forward strand.
TCACGAAATCTGTTTTGTTTTATTTTTTTAGGTAAAACTTATCTGTTTACTTGCTACCCTTAGACACAGTTGAAAAGTTATAAATATGGATTTGAAAAAAATCATTACTAGTGAATAGAACTTGTAGAAAATTCCTGATCCTGGAATGCTGCTGATTATAATACCTACTGTCCACTAGTTGGATGTATCACTAATTCTCCTTTAGAAAGAGATCTTCACATTTGCTCAGCTGACTGAGGGAGTGATTGCTAATGAAGAGAATACAACTCAGAGGAATGAAAATCTTGTTCGAGAATGATTTATCATAAATTTTAACTTACTAGATGCATTAACTTCAAATTATAAAAAAGGCCTTTGAGTCAACATCTCTTGGAGCTTAGACACTTATTTTGTCTAATTTTATAAAGGCCGGGAAAATGCATCAGTATTGAAGGGCATGGCCTTTTTTTAGAAGTTTTAGAAAGTGGAAATTTTTGAAAATGTAGTGGATTTATATTTCTTACATAGAGGCAAGCGCAAAGCAAAGTACATAAAAGCAAACGAGAGAGACGATGTGTAGGGATTTACCTCGGGTAGCAATGTAGGGATGGGTCTGTGTAATTACCAGAATCTCCCAGTTAACTGTAGCTCGTTCTGTCCGCATGTGTTAGTAGGGTGCTGGAGTACAGGGCCAGGGCACAGATGTGTGTGTCTTCTCTCTCCGTGGTGTGCTCAAAGTCACACACCTGGCTGGACACACATTTTGTCAAAACAGCCTCCTAAACTGTCCTTTGCACCCATAAAAGCATGAAGTTAATGTTGCCTCTACTTGTTTCAGTTAAATAGAATAAACCAAGAGGGGGAAATTGAGCCAGTCTCCAGATATGTATGCAGGTAGCAGGAAGAAATCAGTAGAATCATAGATGCTAAAAATTAAAGTAAAAAATGAGTTTTCTTAAAAAAAATGGTACTAAAAATGTGGGACAATTGGAAAGCACTCGGTAAACTAACTTATGTTTGTTAAAGAGTAAATAAAATAAAGTTTTGAAGGTTTTCAAAAAAAACAGACAAATGAATTATGTATAACTGAGATGTCACCATGTGTCCCAATTTGCCAGGCGTGGTCCCACTTGGCACCTGTTGCCCTGGCCTGTCCTGGTTTGCATGATTCGTCCCTTCTTGATTAAATCAGTAAAACCATCCCCGTCAATATTAACAACCTTTTACTAAATCCTAATCTGTAGTTTCCATGCTTATTCTCACACTACGATCCTTGTTGAGTATTTGTAAAATCTTTCAAGTGAACTAAAGAACTTTTTTTATTTATTCTTCCCCCAACAAATTGAAATATTTCTACAAATTGAAATGATGTGTTCCTGGCATTCTGGGAAAAGCCAGAGAACGGTACGAGACCATTTCAGTTTGATAGAAGAGTCTGGGGTATTTTTTCAAAGTGATTCCGGGCAACATACAGCAACGAAGCGACTCACACAGAGCACTTGGACAGCCCTGGCCGACTTGGGCGTTTGTGATTCCTCAGGGAGGATGTTGCAGATCAGGATTACTACTGTACAGAAGTAGGTAGTGGGCGGGAACACAAGATGATCACAGATAGTTAACCCTTAGACAAAAGAATGTATGAATTTAGAGTGCAAAAACCGATTTGAAATTTTTGATCCTTTTCTCCTTCTTTTGAAGTTATATTGCTTTTTCCTTGAATATGGTTTTTAATGTAGAATTAGTTTTTAATTCATTTTTTAATCTCCACAATCTCAACTCTTATTTATCAATAAAAGAGTGCAGCCCAGTAACTCAGATACTTATTAGTATTCTAGTTTTCCCTCACATGTAAGTCATAGTTTGTTGCATACGTTTTTCAACAAGCGAAGAAACGTAAAGAGTCAGAGAAGTCTGCTGCATGAATCAGCGCACCGCTGTCGCCTTGGGTCTGTTTCCCTCCAAGCCAAAGCACAGCATGGGCATTGTAGACGGCGTATGGATCTCAAGATTCTAACTCACATATAAATAACTCTTTTTCCCTCATTTCTATCCAAGTGATAATATACACATATTTGTCTCCACGAAGAAACACAGTTGGATGCTTCCTCATACATGTGTAAGGGAGCACTGATTTTAGGAATGGCATTTAAAGATCTGATTGATTTAATGACTCCTTGTCATAGTGTTTGGAAAATCAAATGCCATTTGGGTACTTGGGCAGTAGTTGTAGGCTCCCAATGGCCACAATGCCGTGGCATGGGTTCTTGTATTGGGGTTTGGGGCAATTTTTCCTAGACACGGGCAAATGGAGGTATAATTGTACTTAGATTAATCAGCTAAAGACAAGGGGTATCTTTATGGTACCCTGTTTTGGAAAGTGAGATTCTTGATGAAGCTGTTATATACAGATACCATGGTAGATACTCTAAGAAGTCGATATTTGCTTTGTGTATGCATAGGTAGTCACCCTAATAGAGGATGAAATTCTTAAATGCCCCAGTTGATTTTATGGAGGGGTCAGAGAAAGAACTTTATTGACTGATGTATACCTTTTATTTCAACATTTTTAATGTCTTCTTAGAGAGTCTCCATTTGGTTATTTATTGGGCTGAGCTTAAGAGGGCATATGCCCCTAAATAATAAGCTCCAAATGGGGTTCTAAATATATTCATCCTTAATATGGCATGTAGAAGTATCTTGTCATAATGGACAGAACCCCAGACTTTGGAGGCAGACTCGCCTGACTTCACGTAGCGGCTCGCTCAGCCAGGTGTAGTTGCGTGAACTCGCTGAGGGCTGCTCAGGGTCTTTGAGCCTAGCTTTTCCTCACTGAACAAAATAGGGGTGATGCCCCCTCCCTGCAGAGTTCCTGTTAGGAAATAGGAATAAGAAGAAACAGCCCAATCCCTGGCATATAACAGATGTTTAATAAATCTTAAGCTAAATGTTTATCCCTTTCTCTCTGTTAGAATTAACTATCCTAGTTTCTAAGAACATGAAAATGTTTTATATAACTATAATTTTAGCACTTTAAAAAATGAGAACATCTATTATATAAAACAACAGTAAAATATGCTAGGATAAACCTCATTCTTTTTAATTGGTAGGTCTTAGAAAAACACAGGATGGCCAGAAGCTAGACCTCACCCTCTGCAAACTATTACTGCAGACTTCCACGAAGAAGCTTCTGACACTCAACAAAAACTATATACTGCTTTTATGAATATATTTATTTTCCTAAGGCAAAAAAGTATTAAATTAAGGTTGTAGAACAGATGTTAATTGGTTTTACTGTATATTATAGTTGGTTAGAATTGTATTTGCTATTAATAAATTTTTATTGATTATATCTTGATTATTAAAGTCATGGGAGATACCAAGTTCATCCATTGAGTACATGGCTAAGTAGGCATATGTTAGGTCACTATAAAGACATTTTATTGAAAAGTATGAAGTTTGTATATGGCATTCATATGTACCACACGTGCTCTTTCCTTTACGGGCACAGGATGGTGGACTCCATGGTTTCAGATTTGACAATTAGGGACGCACGACTTTAAGGGGCATCTGTGTCCTGGGGTGTACATGAACGCTGTCTCGGAGCCTCTCCAGTGAGCAAACCAGTGATTATTACGGCTTGCATTTACATGTCAGTACTCTGTTGTTGGGGACATTTGTAGTCTTCTTTGAAAGACGTAGTAAGTTCAGCAGTCTCTACACATGTAGCAAATTGATGAGAAATCAAATTGAATGCAGTTTGGAAATGTGTGAGTTCTATATTCATATAGTGACATTTGGTGTCAGGGTCACTGGGGTCATTAACCTGGAGCTCAGATCCAGTCCTTGCTGTTACGATCAAGTGTTCCCTCGGCTTTGTTTTCCAGGGCCAGCCGGGGGACCAGGCTGCTCTCTTTGCTGCCCAGGCACGGCCCTCCCCGCAGCTCCCGCAGTATCCAGGGCTGCAGCAAGCACAGGTACCCACATTCGCTTCACAGGTGCTGCTGGGATTTTTAACCTCTTTGTTTGAAGTGGGAACCAAGTACATAGTGTGTCTACTCCCTAATGGGGTCTAATACTTAGTTACTCCTTCTCCTTACAGATTTTAATTGACATTTCAAAGAAAAAACATGACCAATGATTGTTGAACAAGTCTCAAGGTTAATCAAAGAACACACAACATTTTAGGAAACTCTTGAATTAGAAACAAATAAATCCAAACCTCTATTAATGATGATCATAGGTATTAAAATCCTTAGCAGTCCCAAAGTACTATGTTATAATATATAATGATGTAATTCATGATTGACTCTGTCATATTCAAAGATAGCTTCAAAGAGAAATATGGCACAATAAGAAGATAATTGGCCTTGGAATCAGACCTTGGCCAAATTCTTGACAACTTACTAGCAGT
>PVKM010050325.1:0-10580 GCA_004027735.1 Carollia perspicillata
TTTACCTGTTTTATTAGTCTTTCTTAAGTGTATGTGTATCTCACATTTATTTTAATGTATAATATCAGAAGTGTTTTGGGTCTTTATTTAGAAGTTCAGAGATGTTTTTGTGACTAGAAATAAGCAGTAGGAACTTAACTCTTGTTTCTATCAATCAGCCAATGGTAAAATTAGTTTCATGACACATCATTTCACTTGAGGTCGCATTTTCCAAGAGCTTGTCAATGACATTAAGTGAGGACTTACTGTATGTGAAGCAAAAACTGACAGAATTGGAGGGAGAAATAGTTCTACAATAATAGTCGGGACTTCAATGCCTCACTCGGTAATGGACAGAGTAACCTGCCCAAAGCTAAGGAAATAGGGGCCTTAACCCAAAACATCACCTGGACCCAACAGATATAACAGGTATAAAGAACTAGAAAAAGAAGAACAAAATAAACCAGTGGAAAGAAGAAAATAATGAAGGTTAGAGTAGAGATAAGTGAAATACTCATAAGCAATAGAAAAAAATAGAGAATATCAATGCAAACAAAGGTTGTTTTTTTGAAAAGATCAACAATGTTGACAAACTTTTAACTAGATGGACTAAGCAAAAAAGAGAGAAGACTCAAATTACTAAAATAAAAAATAAAAATGGTAACAGCGCCACTGATTCTAAGGAAATAAAAAAAAAGATTATAGGAGGGCACTATGAACAACGGTATGCCAACAAATTGGGTCAATTAGATTAAATGGGCAGATTTCTAGAAACAAAAAGCCTACCGAGCCTAAATCATGAAGAAATAGAAACTCTAAATAGACCTATAACTAGTAAGGAGATTGAAATAGTAATGAAAAAACAACTTCCCTCAAAAAGAAGTGCTGGGGACCTGATGGTTTCACTGGTGAATTCTAGCAAATATTTAAAGAAAAACTAAAATCGATCCTCTCAAACTTTTCCAAAAAATTGAAGAAGAGGGAACACTTCCTAAGTCATTCTTTGAGGCCAGCAGTGCCTTGAAACTAAAGGCAGACAGATATTTATAAGGAAGCTGTAGACCAGTATCACTAATAAATATCGACGCAAAAATCCTCAAGAAAATACTAACAAACCAAACTCAGCAGCATGTTAAAAAAGAATTATTATACAGCATGGCCATTTGAGATTTATTCAGGGAATGCAAGGATAGTTGAACAGATAAAAATTGATCAACATGATGCACCATATCACCAGAATGAAGGGAAAATGATCATCTCAACTGATGTGAACAAAAACTGGACAAAATTTGATAATTAATTAATTAAAATCCAGAACACATAGAGAACTTCTGAAACTCACCACCACCAACAAAACTCTATTCAAAAATGGGCGAAGGACTTGAATAGACATTTTTCTAAAGAAGATGTACAAATGACCAATAACAAATGAAGAATGCTCAACATCACTGATCATTAGAGAAATGCAGATCAAAACTACAATGAGACACTACCTCACACCCATTAGGATGGCTACGATAAAAAAGAAAAACAGAAAATTTTAAGCGTTTGTGAGGATATGGAGAAGTTAGAACCCTGTGCACCGTTTGTGGGAATGTAAAATGGCGCAGCTGTTAAAGAAAATACGACAGCTGCTCAAAAAATAAAAAAATTACTGTATGATCCAGCAGTTTCACTCTTGGTAGATAGATACCCAGAAGAATTGAAATCGGTGTCTCAAAAAATAATTGCACATTCCTGTTCAGAGCAACATTTCCGCAATGGCTAACACATGGAAGCAAACCACTAATGAATGAAAGGCTGAACAAAATGTGGCACATACGTACAGGGGGTGCTATTCAGCCTTACAAAGGAGGGAAGTTCTGACGCGTGCGGCAACACGAATGGACCTTGAGGACGTTGCGCTGAGTGACATACGCCAGCCACAGCAGGGCAAATTCTGCACCATCACACTTACCTGAGCTCTTACAGTAGTCAAATTCATAGCGATGGAGGTAAAGCAGAGGATGCCAGGGCTGGGAAAGAGGGAGAGATGAGGAGCTACTTAGCGGGCATCAGTCTTGGGAGATGAGAGCTGTGGGGGTGGCTGGCGGGATGGTCGAACAGTGACATCGGTGTGTTTAATGTCACTGCACCGTACACCCACACACGGCCGAGACAGTGAGTTTTATGTTATGTCCACTTATCATAATACAAATCTGAGGGGAGTATAAGATTTCTCAAGCAGGCTCCTATTTTCTTTTCTTCTTGCTCCGCGGCATGACCCTCGGTGGCACGGGAGTGACCCTGTGCCTCTCACCTTTCTGTGAGGTCTGTGATCACCCAGCGGGGAGCATCCTACTCACTGGCTTTGGCTCACTGACTCTGGACCATTTCTAGCTCACACTCCCCAGTGAACTTCTCCTTTGTCCACCAGGCCACAGCGATGCCATTTCAACCACGTTTGGACCTCGGCCCTGAGCAGTGCGGCCCTCTCCCAAGGTCGTTGCTTCCTTGAGCGCCCTTCTTCGGCTCAAGACGTAGTGGTAGCTGTTCCCTACATTTTATATTTCTGTGTTTTAAAACTTTGTTCTACTCCTTTTAGTAGTGCATCATCTTTTACTAGTTAATAATTATTTATGTTGAATTTTCTCAGTTCAAATTACTTTCTTGATTTCTCTCTTCTGAACTGATGCCAGTGGGTGGTATTTGCCGATCTCCGTGGTGTAAACGCTGCCACTATGGTCAGTTTCTTCTCAAATATTTTGTTGATTTACTTTTAGGAAGAGAGGAAGAGAGGGAGAAAGAGAGGGAGAGAAACACTGATGTGTGAGAGATACATCAAACAGTTGCCTCTCGCACACCCCTAACTGAGGACCTGGCCCGCAACCCAGGCATGTGCCCTGACTGGGGATCAAACCGGTAACCTTTTGGTTCACAGGCCTGCGCTCAACCACTGGGCCACACCAGCCAGGGCGTGGTCAGTTTCAAGCTACCACATTAAATGCAAAATTTAGGAGAGCTATGGAGCAACGCAGCATCATACAGTATTTTAGACTCAATATGAATAACCTCAAAACACACACAATAGTAAAATGTTCTAAAGTAATTAGGATTTGATGAGTTTCAAATGTTTATCGCCGTTCTTGCTAATGTAATTTTTTCATTATAAGATTACATAATTGAATTTTTAATCATGGCTGTGTTTGATGACTGATAGAATCCTTGAAAACACAGCAAGGGCTCTGGGAGCTGGTCTGGGCCGGCTCCGGCCCCCTGCAGCCCCCCCTTCTCCCCACCCTGTCATCCCTGGTTCCTGATCCTGCAATTAGGGAAACAGAAGCTTGTCTGGCTTCTCGGGCCTGTGAAAAAGTGCAACTCAGAGGCCAGGCATCTGGTCGCAGCCTCACCCGATCACCTCCCCTAATGTAGTACTTGACACTCAATTTATTTTTCAATCCCATTACCATCAGAAACGATGATTAAGTTTCCAGCGTAAATATGGGTTGACCAAGCGGAATTATTCAGAGGGCGGGTGTGCTTCACTGAGCATCCTGGGCAACTGGTCACAGCAGTGAGCACTTCCATCCTGACCAAGGCCACCGCGGGATCAGATCACCACTGAGATCAGTCTGCTACCCAGGGCTGATGTGTTGGCTGATGACTTCTCAAACATGATCCACTACAAAATTGAAACCGTGCTGCCTGTCACCACCAGAACCAATAAGCAAAAACAGGGATTGAATCTTTATGGGCGATCTGAGAAGATGGCAGATTTGTACCCTAGCAGACTCTCTTACCTTTCCTTTCAATCCAGCCTTGTTGTAAGGAGGAAAAAGGGAGGTAAGGGGTTAGGAATTAAGAAATAGGTTAATCAGTTAAAAGCTGCAGTCCAGCAATTTCCCTAACATCCTTTCACTTGCTGACTGGCGATGTTTTTATCTGGGTCCTATGTCCTGTGTCCTGGGTGACCTTCTTTATCTGTGTTCTGGGTGGCGGGATGTCGCTCCCTAGAACACGTGGCCCAGATACCATCTTGGTTGCTTATGGCTCTTCCGGAGCACAAAGGCTGGCTTGCTTGTGGTCTCTTGGCACCAGGGTGGGCCGTCCCTTCAGTCCTGACTATAGCCTTTGTATGCATTAACCACTAAGCTTATTAACCATTACCTAAAACCAAAACTTTCCAACTCTTGAGTTCCCCATCAGAATGAACTTGAAGTTTCGGCACCGAGGGCTCCCAGAGCCTGATGAGAATTCTGCTCCAGGGCTCCCTGCAGAGCAGCCCCGCCACAGATTGCGTCTCCTTCTGGTCTTCGTCTAACGGCTCCTTCCCTCAACGCCGGCCGCTTAGTTCTTGCTAATGGATTTCAATTGTTGGAATTGATCTTCTCATATAGAATATACTTGGGAGAAATAAAATAACTATCAAAAAGCCTTAAATGAATTACTCCTCTCAAGAATAACAATCCCCTTGAGGCATGAACTACAAAGGAAATAAAGGTCTGTTGCACCTTTATTGGGAGGGTGAGGACAGGGACTCCGTGTGCAGCTGAGCCCATCTTGGGTCGTTTTCTCTGCTGTGTGGGGCGGCATGGTCCTGCTCCATTCCCCACCCAAGCGCTGCCCCCACAGGACAGAGGGGGACTGAGCTGTCCTCCCCTCTCTGGGGGGGCATGATGAGTTTCCTTAAAGAAGAAAGGGGGTTGAGCCCTGCTCTCCTCTCAACCTTACCCCACCCCCCATCTATCTTCCGCCTCCTCTGTTACAAGCCCCATCAGCTGAGGAATGAGCCCTGGAGACACTGGGCACAAGAGTGGTATCCCCCTCAGGGAAGGTGATGGCCAGGGAGGCCAGTGGGGCTCCCCGGAGCGGGGGGGAAGGGGAAGGGGAAGGGCAGGCAGGGCTTTTGAAAGGGCGTCCGTGGTAGAGTGAACAACCAGGGTGTATAATGAGGAGTAGATCCGATGGTTTCAGCGGGCGACCAGGGCCCAGGGCTCCCCCCGCCGCCCACAGTGGGCTGCACTGCGAATACCAGAGCCTGCCAGTGGCAGATGGGAGCCGTTCATATATTACCTCTTCCAGGTGACGTTGACAGAGACCTGAGCCCAGACCAGAGAGATGCCCCAATGTCCAGCAGTGTCCCCTGCTGCTCGTCTTTGTAGGCCTGGAAGGGCCCAGCCTGGCTGGGGCCGGCTGCCTTACCAGGGCCACACTCTCAGCACGCCCTTGCTTCCCCATGTCCTTCCTGCAGCTGCTGCTGCTGCTGGCCGGCAACCTCGGTGCTACCAGCTTCACCTCAACAATGGGCACCCACCACCTCCCGGTTACAGTCACCAAGATTTCAAGCAAAGTATTTAACATAAATTCTTCCTATAATGAAAGAGCAGAACTCTCCCATGTTGGCCAGAGGGTTCTGGGAAGGTTTCAGGGAGCAGGTGGGACTTGAACCCACTCTGGATTTCCAGCCAGCGGAAGAAAATGATGCAGGAAGGGTGTCCCTGACCAGGGCATGTCAGGTGCAAGGTCTGTGTGAAAGGCAGGGAGGAGACTGGCCTGGGGGAGGAGGTGAGACCCCAGATCCTAAGTGAACTGGTTAAAAGAGATATCAACTTAGAAGCAAGGAGGAGGTGAAATCAGCATTTATTGTTGCATATGGATGTCCTCAGTGAGCTCACTCACCCTCAAAACTCTCCTGAAGGAGGTCAGAACTGGCTGGCTGAATTTCTCCTTCTTTTGGCAACAGGGCTAACTTTGTTTTGGGCACCCTGGTCCCCACGTGCATGGGCGAGGCTGCAGCCACAGCTCAGGGGTGGACTGTGTGACGCAGGCTTCAAGGGATCCATGTGGCCCACGCCTTCAGCCCCAGGAACAGGCACAGGGATGTGACCCAACCAGAGCCAATGAGCTGCAAGGAGGCCTTTGCTGGGGTTTCTGAGCAACGGCTCCTGCAGTTCTTTGTCACTGAATCCAAACCTGGAAGTGTGGCACCTACGTCGTTGCCCACAGGCCACAGGCAGCCCGAGAATGGAGACAATGTGTGGAGGGGAGATGGAGAAACAGGGCTTGGTGAGAGGGGTGGGGGCCCCATTAAGCTGTGATACGAACCAATCTTCTTCTTTCTTTTTCGATATCTGATCTTATTTATTTGTTACCCTTAGAAAACCTTTTTTTTTTTTTTTTTTGGCTGAACTCAGACTTAGAGGTAGAAGCTCTCAGAGCGGACAGCCCATGTCTCTTGACAACCTGTTCCTGGCACTTTTCTTCGGCTCCCTTCATGCTCTCAGCCAAATGTTCGGCATATTCTGTGGCCTCTTTTTTGATTTCACTGAGTACGACGTTTCTTCAGAGCAATACATCGATGTCTGTGTTACAGGATGTGTGGAGTGAATCTTGGGTGCTTTGGTTCTAGGTTTCTTGCCGTCTCGTGAGGGGATTTCTCACACCTATTGGCAAATAGCTTCTTCTTTAGAGAGACTGAAAAGTGTGCGGATTCTGCTAGCTCTTGGGATCAGGGAGACCAGGAATATCCTTCTCTCCTTTTTCTTCTTCTTCTTTTTTTTTTTTCCAATGACCAAGTTGAGAATATAGAGGACTGCCATCCACAATGAAACACTGAAACGATTTGCCCTTTCTGTCTCTAGGACTCCTTGGTCTGTAACAGGAATGCCCCTTACTCAGCAGCAGGCAGACACAGCTGTGGGTCAAGACACCCTGCTCCATGGGAAACCTTGTTTGTCGTTCCCACTACTGATCCTGGCCGCATAACCCTTCCATTCTCTCCCCGGAGCGTCAGCAGCCGTTCTGTAGCCATACGCTTCCCACGAAAGCTAGGAAGTTTGCATTTATCATTCACTTCAGTGAGCTTCGGGCAGCTGGTCGCTGGGAAGAGACGTTCAGCTTCATCCTGAAGCACCCAACAGCCTCTGAAGCACCACCCACAAGAGCCCAAACCAGTCTTAACCCTGAAATGTTTTTATAGGTCAATAAATTCCTTTTATGCTTAAGGTAGTTTAGATTGAATTTTCTGACATGGGCAATAGAAAATAATATAACAGGCAATGCAATATATGTAATATACTATATAATAGAAAAGAACCATAACTGTAACACAGATTCATGTATAGAAACTCAAACGGAGAGAAGGCTGAGGAAAAGGAGGCCCACTGGTCTTTTATTTTCTTTCTTCTTCCAGCAGACTGGCTTCTCTGCTCACTGAAGACCCACCATGGCCGCTCAGAGATGGTAGCCTCTACTCTGAGCTGAAGCTACTGAAAAAAATCAAATTTTTCAGATTTGATTTTCAGCTAATTGATTTTGTTTCTTCATTCTTAACTGAAGATTCCAAAAGAAGAAAATCATATTTTCCCGGCCCGAGTGAGCTGTCCACTTTCATGCTTTCAATAAGCCACAGGGGTTGTGTGTGGGGAATGGGTCAACAGGCTTTGGACTGAGCAAGGAGGGATGTGTAGGAAAAGCAATGAGTGTTTTTAACAAACGTGAATTGCAGTCTTTATTTTCCAAATGAGGAAACCGATGCCCAAAGACATAAAGTGACTTGCCCAAGATCATACAGCTGGTTAAAAAATAGAACCTGGATTCATATCTATTCTGCTGAACTCCAAAATACATGATCTTCCCACAGCCCCAGCCCCACGAGTTTCTCCTTGGCTTCCTTCCTGCCATTTGCCTACTTCTTGCCGGCCAACCAGGGCAGGGGGCAGGAAGCAGGAAGGCCAAGGTCACACGCACAGGACTCATTGAGGAGGAAGGCTGTTGCGAGCCCCTCAGCACCTGAGGGTGTCAGTCATTCCCACCAGCACTGGGCACAGCTCCCTTCCAGAGATGGCCCCAGGTAGCCAGTAGGCACCAATCCCACACTTGCTTATTCAACACAAACACAAGCTGAATTAAAATTTCATGACCACATTGCTTTTTATCCAGTTAGCTGATTGTGAACGTATTTGCCGGAGTCCATCAGTCCAATCACTAAAATCTTCACCAGAGGCCTTTCAACCTCTGCAAATCAGTCTCAGTAACAAGCCCTCTGGTCATCGCTGCAAAGTCCAAAGTAGCCAGGCCTCCTGCAGATGCAGAGGGGCAGGTTTTGACTGTTTGTGGTTCTGTGCGGTCCCCCTCTCCTGCCCACAGTGCAGCTCAATTCCTTGCCTTAAATCTGACACTAGCTTCCCACCTCCAACCACCTGCTAGCCACAAGGAGGTAAGTCAACATCAGGAACCACAGTGCCGAATCAGCAGCCCTCATGGTCACTGCGTGGTGCCAGGTCTGGGGGGAACGCGCCCTCGTCCTTGGAGATGCCATTATGGGTGGTTTCTGAAGCCTCCTCTGTGGGAGAGAAGAAGGTGGGGAGAAAGGGCAGCGGGAGGTGCACCTGACTCACACCCCTGAGGAGGAAGCTGAGCCAGCAAAGTTTCGTGCTGGTCTCAGCTTGGAGATGGAGGTGCTGGAAGTGGGGGTAGCCGTGAGACTCCTTTGTTTCCTGTGAAGGAAACTCAGTGCAGCCTGGCTTGAGCTCAGAAGAGATTTTTATCAGTTTATATAAACAGAGAAGCTCAGAAACAGGGGGGTCTTTATGTGCAGCTTGACCCGGGGGGCTCCAACGATGACACCAGGACCCGTGACTTTTTTCTTCATCTTTCAGCATCTCTCTGTCATGCAAGGCCACCCTCAGGCTCCCCCTTCCTGGTGGGCAGATGGTTTCCATTCAGACTGAAGTCTAGCAGAGAGGAGAGAAGTTCTCAGCTGATCAAGGTCCATTGATCCCAGGAGACCCACCCCACCCCTGTGCCATCAGAAAGCACAGAGGGGTGGAGTGTGCTGACTGGATTAAGCCAATCAGGAGTGAGGTTAGCCCCACCCAAGCCACATGGGCTAAGAGTGGGGAAGGGGTACAGCTTTATCAGTAAAAGAGTAAAATGGAACTAAGGCACAAAACCCCATAGATGACCCCTAATGAGCTTGGGTTCGAGGGCAGTAAAAGAAAACATATTAACAGAAACAAAATAAAGAGGGGAAAAACACAAACAGTAGTGCCTTATAGCTGATCCCATCTGATTTTCCCAATAGTCCAATGATGAAATGCCTTGGTCCGACTCCCTTACTTTCACAGGAAAGGCACCAGAGACCCTGAGGGGTTAAATGACCGTCCCAAGGTCACACAGCTCAGGGGATGATGGTGGAGTAGGAAGCACCAGGAATCCATCTCCCTACCTAGACAAAAATTCTACTGGCAGAATCTGTGTAGTGTAACTATTTTGGGAGTCTAGATTCTCTTAGAAGGCTTGCAACTTCTTCCAGGGGAAGCTCTGGCCAGTAAACTGTGGGGAGTTTTGGTTACTTTCAGCCCTTAGCTGGGCAGCAGTGCATGTGCTGCTAGAGCAGCTTGCACACCGCTTGCGGGGGAAAGGGTGGGCAATAAGGCCTCTGTCTTCCGAACAACAGGGTCTGTGCTCTGAGCCCTGATTCCTGGTCATGACTGAGGAGGTGCAGATAGGGGTGCGAGCAGCCACTGGCAGCTCTCAGCACCATGCGTGCCTGCCCCCCACAGTCCCAGCTGAAGTGACTTCCAGGCTGCTCCTTAATTTTCCTCTTTTTTCCCCTTTTGGGAGCCAGACAATCAAGGACCAGGACATTCAAAAGCAACTCACATACCAAGAAATTTGGAAAGTCACTGTGTGTGTACAAGGGAAGACGCAGGCTCAGAAAAGACCTGAGGAGACATTAAGTTTTCATCTCAGGCTGAACCCTGGCACAGAGAAAGCCTATAACAAACCCATAAACACCCAGCAGATGCTGGAGAAGGTGGGGTAGAATTTGATTATTTACAGTTACCATGTTAGAAGATTCAAAGGTCTAGTTTTCAACAACAACAAAATCACAAAGCATATTAAGAAACAAGCAAGTATGACCCATTCACAGAAAAAAAACAAAACAAAACAGGAACTGTCCTTGAGAAAGACAAGAAGGTAGATTTACTAGACAAAGATTTTTAAACAACAGTCTTAATAATGGTCAAAGAACGAAAGGCAGATACAGAGAAAGTCAGGAACATAATGTATGAATAGAATAGAAATATCAGTAAGGAAATGGAAAACATAAATGGAGATAAAAATAAATTTTGGAGCTTAAAAGTACAATAGTTACTTCGTACTTTTCTAGTGAAAAGAAAAATTCACTAGAGGAATTCAAAAGCAAATTTGAGCAGGGAGAAGAAAGACTCAGTGAAGATATGACAATGGGAATGTTCCAGCCTAAGAAAGAGAAGGAAAAAAGGTGAGAGGAAGTCGGGCAGACTCTGAGGGCCTGTGGGACACCCCCGGCAGAACCAGCACACCTTGCGGGAGCGTTACTGCAACTTCGGTGTATAACGCCACTGTTTGTTCCCTGCATGATTAAAGAGACCAATGCATTACGAAACCACTAGCTCAAGTTTTTGGACACATGATGTATAAAGATGCAATTTTTTTGACATCAGTGGCTGAAAGGGAGTGGGAATGGACCTCCTGAAGCAGATTCTTTTGTATATTATTGAAGTTAAGCTGGTATGAATTCAAACTAGAGTGTTATAGCTTCAGGATGTTAACTGTAGTTCCCATGGTGACCA
>PVKM010050326.1:0-10738 GCA_004027735.1 Carollia perspicillata
TTTAGCTGTGCAGAAGCTTTTTATTTTAATGAGATCCCATTTGTTTACTCTTTTCTTTATATCCCTTGCTCTGGGGGACATATCAATAAAAATGTTGCTGCATGAGATATCTGAGATTTTCTTGCCTATGTTCTCTTCTAGGATTTTAATGGTGTCATGGCTTACATTTAAGTCTTTTATCCATCTTGAATTTATTTTTTTGTATGGTGTAATTTGGTGCACGAGTTTCATTTTTTTTGCACGTAGCTGTCCATTTCTCCCAACACAGTTTCTTGAAGAGACTATTTTTACTCTATTTTATGGTGTCACCCCCTTTGTCACATATTAACTGACTGTAGTGACTTGGGTTTATTTCTGGGCTCTCTGTTCTGTTCCATTGGTCTATGTGTCTCTTTTTATGCGAATACCAAGGTGTTCTGATTACAGTGGCCTTGTAATACACTTTGGTATTAGGTATTGTGATCCCTCCTACTTTGTTTTTTTTTCTCAAAATTGCAGCTTCTATTTGGGGTCATTTATGGTTCCATATATATTTTTGAAGTGTTTCTTCTATGTCTGTGAAATATGCCATTGGTACTTTGCTAGGTATTGCATTGAATCTGTGTATTGCTTTGGGTAATATGGACATTTTGATGATGTTCATTCTTCTAATCCATGAACATGGTATATGTTTTCATTTGTGTTTTCCTTGATTTCATTCTTCAGTGTTGTGTAGTCTTCTGCATACAGGTCTTTTATCTCCTTGGTTAGGTTTATACGTAGGTATTCCATTTTTCTTTTTGATATATCGAATGGGATTTTTTTCTTGAGTTCTGTTTCTTCTGTTTCATTGTTGGTATACAAAAATGCCTTTGAATTCTGGATATCGACTTTGTATCTTGCTGGTTTTCCAAATTCATTTATTGGGTTAAGCAGATTTTGGGTAGAGTCTATACAATTTTCCATGTGCACTATCATATCTTCTGCAAAGAGTTATAGTTTTGTATCCCACTTTCCGATTTGGATGCCTTTTCTTGTCTGATTGCTGTGGCTAAAACTTCCAATACTATATTGAGTAGAACTGGTGAAAGTGGACAACCTTGTCTTGTTCCTGATCTTAGTGGAAAAGCTTTTAGTGATTGTCCATCGCATATGATTTTGGCTGCAGGTCTCTCATATATGGCCGTCATTATGTTGAGGAATAATTTCTCAATTCCCACTTTTCTGAGTGTTTCTATCATAAATGGGTGCTGTACGTTGTCAAATGCTTTTTCTGCATCTATTGATATGATCATGTGATTTTTGTCTTTGCTTTTTGTTTATGTGATTGTAAGAAATTACTGTCAGGAGCTATATGCCAAGAAATTTGACAACCTAGGTGAAATGGACAAATTTGTAGAAAAATATCATCTTCAAAAAGTAAATGAAGAAGAAGCAGAAAGCATGAACAGACCAATAACAGCAGATGAAATTGAAGCAGTGATCAAAAAACTCCCGACACACAAAAGCCCTGGCCAGATGGGTTCACAGAAGAATTCTGCAGAGCTTTTCAGCAAGAACTAACCCCTATCCTTCACAGACTATTCCAAAAAATCCAAAGTGATGGGAGACTCACCAACTCCTTTTATGAAGCCAGTATCATCCTAATCCGAAAACCAGATAAAGACACAACAAAGAAAGAAAACTTAAGGCCAATATCGCTGATGAACATAGATGCAAAATTCCTCCACCAAATATTGGCAAACAGCATCCAGCAATACATTAAAAAGATCATACACCATGAGCAAGTGGGATTCGTCCCAGGGATGCAAGGATGGTTCAACATTCGCAAGTCAGTAAATGTAATACATCACATAAACAAAAGCAAAGTCAATAATCATATGATCATATCAATAGATGCATAAAAAGCATTTGACAAGGTACAGCACCCATTTATGATAAACACACTCAGCAAAGTGGGATTTGAGGCACCATTCCTCAACATAATAAAGGCCATATATGAGTGACCTACAGCTAACATCATACTCAATGGACAAAAACTAAAAGCTTTTCCACTAAGATCAGGAACAACACAAGGTTGTCCACTTTCACCAAATCTATTCAATACAGTTTTGGAAGTTTTAGCCACAGCAATCAGACAAGAAAAGGAAAGAAAAGGCATCCAAATCAGAAAGGAGGAAACAAAATGTCATTGTTTGCAGATGATATGATAGTGTACACGGTAAATCCTATAGACTCTGCCCCAAAACTGCTCAACCTAATAAATGCATTTGGCAGAACACCAGGATACAAAGTCAATATCCAGAAATCAAAGGCATTTTTTATACCACCAATGAAACAGCAGCAGAAGAAATCAAAGAAAAATCCCATTCGATATAGCAAACAGAAAAATAAGACACCTAGGAATAAACTTAACCAAGGAGACAAAATAAATGCATGCAGAAAACTACACAACACTGAAGAATGAAATCAAGAAAGACACAAACAAATGGAAACATATACCGTGTTCATGGATTAGAAGAATTAACATCATCAAAATGTCCATGTTACCCAAAGCAATGTACGGATTTAATGCAATACCTATCAAAATACTAATGGCATATTTTACACACATGAAACAAACACTTCAAAAGTTTATATGGAGCCATAAACAACCCCAAATAGCAGCTGCAATTTTGAGGAAGAAAAACAATGTAGGAGGGATCACAATACCTGATACCAAACTCTATTACAAGGCAACACTAATAAAAATAAACTGTACTGGCATTAAAACAGGCACATAGACCAATGGAACAGAACAGAGAGCCTAGAAATAAACCCAAGTTACTACAATCAGTTAATATTCGACAAAGTGGGCAATACCATAAAATGGAGTAAAAATAGTCTCTTCCGCAAATGGTGTTGGGAGGACTGGACACCTACGTGCAAGAAAATCAAACTCGAGCACCAACTTACACCATACACAAAAATAAATTCAAGATGGATAAAAGATATAAATATAAGCTGTGACACCATTAAAATCCTAGAGGAGAACATAGGCAGGAAAACCTCAGATATCTCATGCAGCAACATTTTTACTTACATGTCCCACAGAGCAAGGGATATTAGAAAAGAATAAACAAATGGGATCTCATTAAAATAAAAAGTTTCTGCACAGCTAAAGTAAACAGCATTAAAATAAAAAGATACCCAACTATATGGGAAAACATATTTGCCAGTGATACCTCAGACAAAGGTTTAATCTCCAAAATAAACAATGAACTTACATGACTCCACTGCAAGAACACAAGCAACCCAATTAAAAAATGGGCAAAGGACTTGGACAGGCATTTCTCCAAGGAGGACATACAGAGGATTCAGAGACATGTGAAAAGATGCAAAATATCGCTAGCCATCAGAGAAATGCAAATTAAAACCACAATGAGAACCACTTTACACCGCTAAGAATGTCCACCATAATCAAAGCAAGAAACAACAAGTGTTGGGGAGGTTGTGGAGAAAAGGGGACCCAAGTACACTGTTGGTGGCATTGCAGACTGGTACAAGCACTATGGAAAACAGTATGGAATTTTCTCAGAAAACTAAAAATGGAACTGCCTTTTGACACAGCAATTGCACTGCTAGGATTATATCCCAAGAACCCTGAAACACCATTCCAATAGAACCTAAGAACCCCAATGTTCATAGCAGCACAATTTACAAGCCAAGTGTTGGAAACAACCTAGGTGTCCAGCAGTAAATGAATGGATCGAAAACATATGCTACATATACACAATGGAATTCTATGTGGCAGAAAGAAAGAAGGAGCTCCTACCCTATTCAACAGGTTGGATGGAACTGGAAAGCATTATGCTAAGTGGAATAAGCCAGGCAGTAAAAGATAAATACCATATGATCTCACATTCAATAGGAAGCTAAGCAACAAAACACACATGCAAGGAAAATATAACCAAAGACATTAAAATAGAAAATGGGATGATAGTAACCAGAGTTGAGAGAGGAGGGAATTTCAGGGGGAGATGTGAAGGAATTATAGGAACAAGTATAAAGGCCACTGGACAAAAGCTAAGGGGGGTGGAAATGGGAGGGAGGTGGGGAGCACTGGGGTGTGGACTGAAATGGGAGTAAAAGACAGAAAACTGTAAACTTAAACAACAATTAAAATTAAAAAAAGAAAACATGTCCCACACATATGCTACCTACAAGAGACACAACTGAGAACAAAAGATCTACAAAGACTGAAAGTGAAAGGCTAGAAGGAAAACTTCATGTAACTGGGCAGGAAAAAAAGCTGGGGTAGCATACTTACATCTGTCAACATGGAATTCAAAGTAAAGGCCATAAACAGAGACCTAGAAGGATGTCATAATACACAACAGAAGAATCTATCAAGATGATAGAAAGATTATGAACATATATGCACCCAATACAGCAGAACTCAACTGCATAAGGGAAATTTTGAAGTTATTTAGAAAAGATTAAGACAGCACCACATGTAGACCAGGGAATTGAACACCCCAGTGTCAAAATGGCTAGATCTTCCAAAACAAACAGTAAGAAGGATATTGAACCTTTGAACTATGCCTTAGATCAAATGGACTTCACTGATGTGTGTGTTTGTGTGTGTTAGTGTGTGTGTGTGTGTGTTTGTCACATCAATCCTCCTAAAGAAGCAAAATACACATTCTTATCAAAATACATGAAACATTTTAAAAAAAAAAACTACATGACAGGACACAAAATGATCCTCAAAAATTCAAAAAACATTGAAATCATATCAAGCATCTTCTCACCACAAAGCCTTGTAACTAGAAAACAACCCAAAGAAAGAAACTCAAAAACACTAAAAATCAGTGAGATTGAATAGCGTGGTATGAAACAATGAATGAGTTAATGATGAGATCAAGGACAAAATCAAAATTTTTCTGGAAACACATTAAAATGTACTTACAAATGTCCAAAAATCATGGAACAAAGAGAAGGTGGGCCTGAGAGGGAATTTCGTAGAGATACAGGCCTACCAGAAGAAAAATACAAACATTTCAAATAAACAACCTAACCCTACACCTAGAAGAACTTGTAGAACAACAACAAAGACAACCCAGACCAAGTAGAAGGAAATAAATAACCAAGATCAGAGTAGAATTAAATGACATAGACACTAAAAGCAAAATTCCAAGAATCAATAACTCCAGGAGTGGGTCCTTTTTTCAAAGAATTTAATTATTTATTTTAGACAGATGGAAAAGGAAGGGAGAAAGAGAGGGAGTGAAATCAATGTGTGGTTGCCTCTAGCACACTCCATACTGGCAATATGGCCTGTTATCAAGGTATGTGCCCTGATTGCGAATCAAACAATCAATGCTTTGGTTTGCAGGCCTCTGCTCAATCCATTGAGCCACACCAGCCAGCAACAGGATTGTGTTATTTGAAAAGATGAAGAAAATCAACCACCCTTAAAGCAGATGCAAGAAGAGAAAAAGAGAGAGGACCCAAATAAGCACAATCAGAAATGAAAGAAAAAAGATTAAAATGGATATGGAAGAAACACAAAGGATTTTAAGGAATTTCAATGAAGAGTTATATGCTAAAAAATTTAAAACCCTAGGTGAAATGGACAAATTTCTAGAAAAACATCATCTTCCAAATTTGAATGAAGAAGAAGCAGCAAGCCTGAAAAGACCAATAACAGCTGACAAATTGAAGCAGTAATCAAACAACTGCCAACACACAGAACACTTGACAGGATGGTTTCACAGGAGAATTTTACAGAGCATTGAAAGAACAGCTAACCCCCATCCTTCACAGACTATTACAAAAAATCCAAGAACATGGAAGACTCCCAAACTCTTTTTATGAAGCCCGCATCATCCTAATCCCAAAACCAGATAAAGACACAACAAAGGAAGAAAAGTATAGGCCAATATCTCTGATGAACATAGATGCTCAAATCCTCAAGAAAACATTGGCATTCGAACCAGCAATACATTAAAGACATTATACACCATGATCAAGTGGGATCCATCCCAGCAATACAAGGATCATACAAGATTCACAGATCAATAAACATAATGTACCACATAAGCAAAATGAAAGAGAAAATAACATGATCATATCAACAGAGGCAGAAAAAGCATTTGACATGGAACAGCACCCACTTATGATAAAAGACTCTTAGCATTGTGGGAATAGAGGGAGGATTCCTCAACATAATAAATTCCATACATGAGAGACCTACAGCCAACATCATAATCAATGGACAAAAACTTAGAGCTTTCCCACTAAGATCAGGAACAAGACAAGGTTGTCCACTTTCACTGCTCCTATTCAACATAGGATTGGAAGTCCTAGACACAGCAATTAGATAAGAAATAAAAGGCATCCAAATTGGAAAGGAGGAACTCAAACTACCAATGTTTGCAGATGACATGGTAGTGTACACAGAAAATCCAATAGACTCCAAAAAAATACTAGTCAATGTAATAAATGAACTTGGAGAAACAGTGGGATACAAGGTCAATATTCAGAAATCAAAAGAATTTTTGTACACCAACAATAAAATTTCAGAAACAGAAATTGATGTTGACACAGGCTCATAGTGTCTGCAGTGTTGTAGATGAAATACGAGACAAATTCACACAGACTACAGAGTCCTGTGGAGGAAAAAGGATGGCACGGCCACTCCCTCAGTGGAGAGCATGCTGACCCTTGCCCTGAGAGACTTTTATAGGCTGTCTAATGGCATACATCAAATAAGGTTTTCATTCATTATGCTTAGGTTTGCTTTAGATAATTACTTTTTACACATAGCAGTGGAAGGGATGTTAGTGATTACTTCTCACAGAATGACAAGGAAAAGTGTCACAAATGATTAGTAATTGGTCTGGTAACACTTCAATCCTTGGGAGAATAAACACAGAATTTATGGAGTTACTCTAGAAATATGCAGTAAGTATTTGCTGCCTCAACTTACACTGAGGGAGTTTTAACAAAAGCAAGTCACAAAGCAGCCTAGATGTAATGCATTCATGATTTGCCACTTGAGAACTGATCCAATGGTTTGGCTCCTGTGTACCACAACGCACCTATACGGCTTTTCAATAGGGTGAGCTACAATTGCCATTGCCAGACATTCAATTGCCATTGCCAGGTTCTATCTACATTAGATTCAGGAAGCACAAGGACAAATTGAAGTGAAAATAGCCTTTTTAATAAGTGGTGTTGGGAAATCTGGGAATGTAGAATAAAAAATTGAATGTAGAGCAACAACTACATTATACACGAAAATAAACTCAAGATGGATAAAAGACTTAAACAGAAGTCATGACAACATAAAAGCCCTAGAGGAGAACACTGTCAGGAAAATTTATTAAACCCCACACAGTAATGTTTTCAACACTACCCCACTGGGCGAGGCATATAAAGGAAACAATAAACAAATGGCACTATGTGCAATTAAGAAGTTTTTACACATCAAAGGAAACCATTAAAAAAAGACCCCACAAAATGGAAGCAATTATAATGTGATATATCTGATAAGGGCTTAACATTCAAAATTTATTTCAAAACTTATAAAGACATTGGGGAATGCAGGCGGGAAGGGGGTAAAGTGTGGAGGGAAATAAAGGGGAGGAAAAAATAATGAAACTGTAAGAGCATAATCAATAAAATATACTTAAAAACACATTTGCTCTTAAAAAAGCAACTCCTTTTAAAACAAACTTTGAACATAAAAGTTTATTCAATCTATTCCAACCTACATGCCTCATATATGCTTCTTTGAAATTTTGTGTCAAAAAAAAAAAAAAAACAAAGAAATGCTATGTAGAAGTTTCCAAACTGGACCACCTTTGCTTCCATGGTTTTCATTGTGCAGGATTCCTGTATCCATGGTTTAGTTAAATAACAGATTTTCCCAACAACACAGTTCAGACCTCAATACCACTGCACATTAACTATAAGTAATTGTATAAAGTCCCATATTTCCTGCTATTTCTTCAGTCCAGAAATCACTATGTAAATAAGAGTTGAGGACACTACCAGTGACCAATGGCTTCACATCCTTCAACATATGTTTGATGATGAGTCACTCCACATTAGTCACTCAGTTCACTTAGAAAGCAAAGCATGTACTATTGCTACCTACTTGTCTAACAGTGGTAAGTGAAGCCACACAATATTCTATAAAAATACTCAGAAAAGAAAATTATCCCAGAAAGATGAACGTGCAGGAAAGAAACAATAACTGGAAATGCTGTAAGTGAAATATAAATCAAATGGAAATAGTCACAGAATAAATACCCCACCACATCAATGCTCCAGACTCTAGAGGAGCAGCCAGAAGAACATTGTGAAGGTGAGCTTATGCATGGAAATGAGGTAAGTAACTGTGAAGAAGAAATGACAATGCTCCAGAGGAAGGGGAGAACTTTAGAATAAACTCTCAGAGAGATTTCCTAACAGTGAAATCCTGAAGGATAAAACACTGGAAGCTGATCCTAATGTAGGAGTATGAGAATTCACCAAAGCATAGAAGATATGCTTGTGCTGCATCACAAGCTGTCTAATCTGAAAAAAAAGGCAGCACTGTTCAAACTGCACTTGAGACATTTACACAATCGAATTCTATGCAGCCAAAACAAAAAAGGAGGTCCTACCCAATGCAACAGCATGGATGGAAATGGAAAGTACTATGCTAAGGGTAATAAGCCAGGTTGTGAGACAAATACCATGTGATCTCACCTTTAACAGGATCCTAAACTACAAAACAAACAAGCAAGAAAAATATAAGCAAAGACACTGAAGTAGAAAACAGGCTGACAGTAACCAGAGGGGCGAGGGGAGGACATTTCAGATGAAAAGGGAATGGGGTCACAGGAAAAAATATAAAGGACACATGGACAAAAAGTAAGGTGGGTGGAAATGGGAGGGAGGTGGGGAGCACTGAGGGGCTGGACTGGAATGGGAGTAAAAGACAGAAAACTGTACTTGAACAACAATTAAAAAATAAATTTATAAATAAATAAAACACTAATTCTTAATGTCTATAGATTTTAAACTGCACAATACTAAACAAATATGAGTTTACTCTTTACACTTTTCTATACACTGTAAACACAAGAAGAGGGTTTTTTTGTCATTTTTTAAGACACATTTATTCAGTATCATGATCTAAATGCTACATATGTCTGTCAACAGCATGGGTGGAAAAAATGGAGAAAGAAAAACTACATTAAAAACTATTTGTCTACAGTTTCTTCAGAACAGAAATGAAAATAATCTGTTATACAATTAGTCACAAACACAGTTCTGGCATTTTTTGCTCATTCACTTGAGTATTGTCTGAAACATGTCTTCTTTGTAGAAGCTAGGCCCTGCATCACTGTGCTTAGCTGAGTTCACAAATCTGTTGTACCCTGTACCTACCGTGTCACTTCTCTGGTTCTCCTTTCCTGCTAAGCTTTGTTTCTGGCAGTAATTAAAACCTTCTGCCACTGCCATACCTACTGCTGCAACCATCACAGCCACCTTGATTTCGTAGTTTGGCACAGTGTTGGCCTCCACCACCATAGGGGCCAGAGCTTCTGCATCTAAGGTTTCCTCCTATCATAGGTGCCAAATTTGAAAACTGATTGTTATAATTCCCTGAATCACTGTAGCTTCAGAAACCTCCAAAACTGCTTCCATCATTACCAAGTCCATTACAGCCATCCCCATATATGCTTCTGCCACCATATCCACCACCACTATGACTACCAATCAAGCCACCTCCAACAGTGACAATTCCTCCACAACCACCTCCAAAGTCTCCAGAACCACTTTGACATCTTTGGCTGGATGAAGCACTAGCCAACTCTTGCTTAAATAGGGCTCTACATACTTCTCAGTTGTGGCCACTCACCGCATGTTCTTTCTTACTGACAGTGTTGTCTACAGACTCACGGTCATCAAAGTTTACAAAAGCGAAACCTCCCTTTTTTCCACTGCCTCCGTCAGGCATGATTTCAATCACTTCAACTATCCCACACTGTTCAAAATAATCTCTCAGGTGATGTCCTTCAGTGACTTCTTTAATACCACCTACAAAAATCTTTCTCACATTTAAGTGGGCACCCAGTCATTGAGAATCTTCTCTTGAGACACCAGTCCTGGCTCCACCACTATTCCATCCACCTTGTGTAGCCTTCATTTGTGGCAGCATCCACCTCCTCCACAGTGGCATATGTGACAAACCCAAAGCCTCTGGAGCGCTGGGGTGTTTGGATCTCTTATCACCACACAGTCTGTGAGTGTTCTGCATTGCTCAAAATGGCTCCGCAGACACTCAGTTCTTGTTTCAAAGCTCAGTCCTCCAATTAATAGTGTTCATAGCTCTTCCAGCTCTTGGGGAGACTCTTACTTAGACATGATGACTGCCAGAGACGGGACTTCAACCATGCTCACTCAGCGCCATCCATGGGAAGAAAGTAATAATCTAATGAACGTATCTCCACAAGAGGAGTTTCCTACCATTTAGCAAACACTTCCAAAAATCAAAGAATGATTGTAATTTTGCTCACATAGTAGGACTTATTTGAAGTTTCAGTTTGAATGGTCATTTTTACCACCCCATACTATTGTGCCAAGGCAGGACAGCCTGCAGAGTAAGGATGTATTATTTAATGATATTATCAACAGCAAACATGTATCAAGAGCATCCAGGTTTCTAACTAACCTACAAAAATCCACTAGGCCTGTTATTGAAGACTCAAGATAGAAA